>JAPPVO010000002.1:60692641-60817064 GCA_030407325.1 Camellia japonica
AATCAAAAAAGCAAAAAAAAATTGACAAAATTTAAAAAAGAAAATTACTAAAGACAAAAAAAATTCAAAAAATAAAATTATTTTCAAAGTTCCCAAACAATATGATATGATTTTATAGAACATTATTTATAAAAACCACAACATATATAATTAAACAGCTTAACTAACACAAGAGGATTAAAATAACACTTTGGATCTCTAAACAAACCCCCCCTGTTCCCCATCTCCAAAATGCCATTCCCACTCACCAACCAAAATAAAATGAGAGAGAGAGAGAGAGAGAGAGGAATTTGTTTGTTTTCTTGACTTTGAAGTGGCTTGACTTGAAGGGAAGCAAGTTTAACGAGGGAGCATCTTTTATGTGAGACAAGGTCATGGTCATCACGTGGTTGCATGAAAGGCGTGTTGTGTTGTGTTGTGTTGTGTTGGATCCATGGGTTTGTGTTTCACGTACCAAATGTTTTTTAATCTCGAAGCTTCTACGATCCTAATCTAAGCTCCCTCCAAATTCGATTTCACATTACCAACCTCCTCCTTCATGCTGATGCATTAACCATTTCATTTATTTTATTGTTTTTCATATTTAGTCTGTGACTCTGTTTCATTCTTTTTTTTTTCTTTTTTTTCGTTTAATTCTGAATCAATCTCTCCAAGTGTATGGTCACTTTGGATTTATCCCAATATCCAAAATCATTCTTGAAAGGATCATTTTGAATTCATCTCTATATAGATATTCGAGAAAGATTTGGATTGTTTTCAGTCCTAATAAAAATATTATATAACTTATTTAATAATTTCATTCTTTTTTTATATTGATCATTCTTTTAAAAAATTAAATTTGTTTGATAATTCATTTTTTTAAAAATAAATATGATTTTAAGAATGTATCATTTATTTATTTTTCAAATAAATATGATTAAATCATGTGTATATTTATCAAATCAATTCAATTTTAATTGACTTATTTTTTTTTATTTATTTTACAGATGATTTATAAATACAAATTTAAATTTTAAACGTGTTGGATCATTTATATGGGTCCTATGACAGACACCATAAGCTACTAGGCTGAACAAATCTAGTTTTTCATGAGACTAGACGCCCACTCCATCATGAAACATCTACCACCTCCGAGCCGAATGCCAAATCATACATTACAAAATTCGATGAATTCTACTGGTGTGTTTGGTTGGGAGATTTGGGAAGGGATTTGGAAAGGGAAAGAGAAAAGGTGTGTGAATCTATGTGAAATATATACATATTTTATTCACATTTCACCTACCTTTTCCCTTTTTTTTTCCAAACTCAAATTTCCCAACCAAACACAGCATACATGTTCTTTAGTTCAATCTCTTCTCTAATCCGATCGATCAGACATAACCATAGTTCATAGTTAACCCAACAAAAATCTAAAACTGGATCAAGAACATGGCCCTGTTTGGTAGAGCTGTGGGAAAGTGATTATAGATTATAACTTAACAGATTATAGCTTACAGCTGTGAGCATAAGCTGGTAACCTGTTTGGTGTAGCTGTGGGATTATAGATTTAAGTTGCAGAAAGTGTTTGGTAAATAAGCTGTAAAATAGCTTTTTTCTGTATAATTGACTTTTTTGCCCTTACATGATATAAAAATGATAATTTTGTTATTTTTTTAAATTTTAATTTAAAAAAATTATTTCATTAATAAAAATTAATATAATTAGTATTAATTAGTATCAACTAATATAAAAATTATTACACTTGATAAATGTAATTAATATCAAATAATATTAATATTATTTGATACTAATTATATTATTTTTTAATATAATTTTTTAATACTAATTACAATTAAATTGTTATAATGTTAATATAATTCTTTTAATATTAATATAATTATTATAATGTTAATAGAATTCTTTTTTTAATTTATTATTCTTTTTCATTACAATTAAATTGTGTAATTTATTTAATTCTTTTAATATTGATATAATTATTATAATGTTAATAGAATTCTTTTTTTAATTTATTATTCTTTTTCATCACAATTAAATTGTGTTATTTATTTAATTATTTTAATATTATATAATTATGATAATGTTAATATAATTCTTTTTTTAATTTATTATTCTTTTTCATTACAATTAAATTGTGTTATTTATTTAATTATTTTAATATTATATAATTATGATAATGTTAATATAATTCTTTTTTAAATTTATTATTCTTTTTCATTACAATTAAATTGTGTTATTTATTTAATTATTTTAATATTATATAATTATGATAATGTTAATATAATTCTTTTTTAAATTTATTATTCTTTTTCATTACAATTAAATTGTGTTATTTATTTAATTCTTTTAATATTATATAATTATGATAATGTTAATATAATTCTTTTTTAAATTTATTATTCTTTTTCATTACAATTAAATTGTGTTATTTATTTAATTCTTTTAATATTAATATAATTATTATAATGTTAATATAATTCTTTTTTTAATTTATTATTCTTTTTCATTACAATTAAATTGTGTTATTTATTTTAATGGATATGAATTGCACAATTTATTTAAATATTAATAAATTATTTTTATTATTATTTTGATTATTTTATTATTTTATTTTTATTTCAATTTATTCTGTTCAATATTATTTTTATTATTTTGTTTTTAATTATTATTTTTGTTTAATTTATTTAATTTTTTTTTTCCTTCGTCTTTCTTCCTGAGCCTCCGTACGCCGCAACCCTAGCCTCGATCTTCCCCGTCGCCGGTGGTCTGCAACAGAGAAAGAGAGACGAGATCGACTGAGATTGCAGATCAGATCTAGGGTTTCCTCTGGTTTCGAGAGCTTCTACAGCTTTGAGATCGCGCGAGAGCTTCTACACAGCTTCTACAACTTCGAGAGATGACGACGGCGCTAGGGTTTCCTCGGACGGGGAAGATCGAGATGACGATCGAGAGAGAGAGAGAGAGAGAGAGAGAGAAGAGAGAGGTCGCGATGACGATGGATGTTGTGCTGTTCTGTGTCGAGATGACGATGTTGTGCCTTGAGATCGATTGACGGAGATTACCTGGCCCGCCGGAAATCGCCTCCACACTCGCCGGAAATCGCCTCAATCGAGAGAGAGAGAGTGAACAGTGTTTTCAGATGGGATTATATAATGGCATTTTCGTAAATAATGGAGATTAGGAGGGGCATTTCAGTCATTCTGCCCCTCCCCAAACAGTTGCGCGCATAAGTCGTTTTAAAAAGCATCTCCAGAGCAACTTTGAATTTAAGCTGAAATTTGGCTTAAATTAAGCCATAAGCTATTCTCATAATCTATACCAAACGCACCAATATAGCTTAATTTAAGCTATAAGCTGCTTTAAGTTGAAATTAATTTTTACCAAACACCCACCATATGCTGCACGCATATACCCCAATTGGCGAACATTAAAACTTTGTACAAGAGAATAATTTTGGGACAAATTACACTAACAGTCTTTATAGTTTGAAACTCTTGTCACTTTGATCATTGACTTTTTAATTGTAACACATTTGACCATGAATTTTGAATCTTGTTTCAAATAAGGACAATTGAAGATACCATTGTTTAATTTCAAGAGTAAAATCGTTAATTTAATAAAATATAAATTAATTTGACAAAAATAAATGTCAAAAAAATATTTTTAATTTTTTCAAAATTATTTTTATCCACCAATGATAAAATTATGTAAAATTGATAAAAATTAATAAAAATTGCATGATTAATTTTTAAAAATTAATTTTACATGATCATCATCCAAACACATAATAAAAATTAATTTGGTAAAAAAAAAAAATAAATGTCTAAAAGATTTATCAATTTTACATAATTTTATTTTTAGTGGGTAGAAATAATTTTTAAAAATTCAAAAATATTTGTTTGACATTTATTTTTGTCAAATTAGTTTATATTTTATCAAATTAACGATTTTACCCTTAGAAAATTTAATGATATCTTCAATTATTCTTATTTGGAATAAGGTTTAAAATTCAAGATCAAATGTTTCACAATTGAAAAGTCAGAAACTAAAGTAACATAACCTCTAAACTATAAGGACTATTAGTGTAATTCACCCATAATTTTGTTGCAAGTCTAGTGGTTATAGCATTTGCATGATTGTTTTTTTTTGTAAGTATTGAGAATGGTTTGCACACCAGGCACTGTTTGGATTCCTTAAAATCTACCAAACATCAGGGAGATGATTGACTGCTTGTTAATTTCTTGAACATTAATGCTACAATGAACTTCAATGAATGAGTGATGACAACTCCACATCTCTTTATTTGTCAACTCTACACAGGAGACTAATGCTCCTCTTCTTTTAGATAGTTTCAATTTATTGGGTGATCTTCAAAGAAATAAACAACTTTTTTTTTTTTTTTTTTTTTTTTTTTTTTTTTTTTAAATTTAGTCAGGAAATGTCCTGTTGGGTCGTTGTATCATAAAAAAGAAATTAATAAATTAACTAGCTTTGTTGAGTAGATTCTTAACTCTTTAACTAGACTTGATTGGTTGTGTTTTTTTTTATTCGTTTTTGTTTTTGCTTTTAAATTAAGAGTAGTGAAAAGTTTGAAAACAATAATTTTAGTGCAAAAACAAATTCTTTTCCAAATTTTAATAACAACTTTTTAATATTTCTTAAAATGTTGCTAGAAAATTAATTTGAAAATAGCTTTCGAACACAATTCACTAAAATCGATGGTACTTAGAATGTAAATAATTTCTATACGTGCAATGAGAATGAGAATGTGATACACATGCTCTAAAATATACTACAATAGGAGTAGATTAGTTTAGATTAAACTATTAGAGTTTAAGGTACTTCTAAAATAATTTCTTGTAACAATTAGACATGTAATAAATTATGGGGGGTTTTTTTTTTTCCCTTCAAATTATTCATGTAACAATGCATTTCTATAAACTTTTTAATCATTTCATTTTATTTTTTTTACATTTTGAAAACATATTGGAAAAAAAAAAAAACTTTCGAAATTGTTTTAGATTGTTAAATTTATTATTTTCGAATGAAAATGTGTCATATTTAAATATTATATATATATATATATATATATTACAAAACATATATTTTAACATTCTTTAAACAATTTTTTTTTTTTTAATTCTTGAAAAATAGAAACAAAGTATAAATTGAAAACAAACACTACCTTAAAGTGGCAGTTTTGTATAGGTAGTCATGATAAAAGAGTAAAATATGCAATGTTGGTTCAAAAATATTAAAGACTCTAAAAATTTTATCAAATATCTCATATGAGTGTAAGACCCACATGAGACTCATATTGTGTGGAACCTACACCCATATAAAATAGTTGATAGAATTTTTAAAATCCCTAACATTATTTAGGTTTTATACTTATACATTCATTTGTGCCTAAAAAAAATGCATGACTAGTCCCACCCCTATGACTTTTATTTACCACTTGAACCTACTAATTTATCTGTTTTTTTTTTTTTTTAATAGTTGGAAAAGGATTTTTTTATTATTTAAATGATGAATCATATTACCATAAAACTCCATAAATTACAATTACAATAAAAATATATAATTAATTAAAAAAATTCTTAAAATGGAAGGAAAATTAGAGTTTCTAATTAAAAACATGAAGAATTAGACTCAGATGTTATTAAAAATATTTGAACCATTGTCTTCTTATGTTGTGTTTGAATTAAAAGATTTGAATTTGTAAAGAAAAAGAAAAATTAAAAAACAAAAAATTAACTTGTGGTTAGGATTAAACTATTTAATTTACCTTTTTCTTTCCTGCCTTTTTCTTCATTCCCCACAAATCACTTCTCAAACATTTAAATCCAACAAAAAACATACGTAATCCAGAAATTTGGAACTGACTATTGCCTAGAATACAAACTTGTGGTTAGGATTACACTAGTGTATACTGTGGCCCATAACTTAAATAAAGTTGAGCCACATATTTATATTTCTTGATGATTTTCTGAATAAATTCTAAGGGTATGTTTGGTTTGGATTTGTAGAGCGATTTTGGGAAAATTTTTTTAAAAAATTTGTTTGGTTTGTAAATTTTTCAAAACAATTTCCAAAATCACTCTCTCTCTCTTACCTATTAATCAATCACTTTTTTTCTCACACATATCTACTCAATTATAACAAAATTTCAAATCAATCCAAACTCCCAAACTCCAAAACTACTTTCAAAATGCACAACCAAACAAACCAAAAAAATTTCTAAACTTTCTCCCCAAAACAATTTTTAAAAACTACTCTCCCAAAACCAAACCAAACATACCCTAAATTTTTAGTATTAATTAATCCCAAACACCATAATAAGGATTTTATCAATCTTTTTCTAGTAGAATTTGTATGGTTTTGATAGACTGAACAGTCAAATTAAATATTTTTTGATTTTTTATTTTTTTTCAATTAGTAATATCACTTTACACAAGATTGCATTACTCTCTCACTCAATAAAAACACTACCGTTATTATTGTCTATAAATATTTAGTGTGTCACCAAGAAAAGTCGAAGAATATTGTAATGTTATAAAGAGATGAATTTGATGGTGGTGAATGAAAATGAAAGTAATATGATAATTTTGTTTTAATATCAAAGGGTTTAGGTTTTTTTATTTTATTTTTTTTTAATTAAGTCAATTGCGGAAAAGTTATGATAAATGGAATATTTATAAATTTTAAAAGGTGAAAAAAAAAAAATCATATTTTTTCCGAAGATGTATTGCAAAAAAATAAAAAATAATAATAATGAAGTGAGAGGATGGCTCATTGGCTCTGTCGTTGGAAAGCAGCCATTCCAGTCAATAACGCTACTTTTGACTTTTTTGTTTGTTTTTTGGTGCGGGACTTTTGAGGTCTTCAGTCTGCAGAGACCGATGAATCTTCGCCACAAAAGTTTAGTTGTGTTTATTATTTGGGACCATTTAAATAAATGTATTTTTTAATTTTTTTATAAAAAAATATAAAAAAATAAAGAAGTGATATGATTTAAAAAAGATAAAAAGTATGATCATATAGCACACTCCAAACAAGCGGTTTGAGATAACTTATAAAAGTCAAAAAAATCAAAAAGTTATTAAAAAAATTAAAAAATCCATATTATTTGGGGAAAGCTTGTGGGGGGAAGTTTAGAGGACAAAATTATTATTTTGCCTTTTGAATTCAACTACTTAAAAGTCAAAAAGTCAACAAAGATAAAATGATCATTTTGATTTTATTATAATATTTTATTATACATCTTTTCGTAAAAAGTCAAAAAATTATTCCAAATAGGCATTCTACTTTTTTTAGTCAAAAAGTATACTTATATAACACATCTCAACCAACCCCTACTTGCTTGAGCTTAGAGAAAATATGTTTTATAATTTTAACAAAATTATGTTAGATTTTCTTAAAATTTTAATTTATTTAATACTTAATTCTTTTTTAATAATAATTTGTTAGTTATTATTTGATTTATTTTTCCTTTAAAAGAAAATATCATAAATGTAAGTATGTCAGTAGAGATTGAAAAATATTTATAAATTAAATTCAAGCTACGATTGTGTTGATGATTCTTTTATTTCGACAAAAAGAACGTCAAAATTATCAAATATAGAGAAAAGAAATAAATAAAAGAAGATAGGCAGGTGAAGAAGATAATTGAGTGAACAATCAAAATAAACATTAATATGTTTCGAAAAAGAAGTACAAAAAATAAATCTAAGTTAAATCTATTCCTAAGATAAGAGAAATGACAAGAAAGACAATAATGTGTCCATTTGGCAACATGGTAAAAAGTTGCGTTTGCAGCTTGGTTTCAAAAAAACTACATTAGGTTTTTTAGCAAATAGTCATTTGGCAAGCTGAAAAAAAGCTACATATAAAATTACAATTATACCCTTTATATTATTTAGGATTATACATGGGTGAAAATGTAAATTTTCTAAATTGAGTGGGGTAGTTTGGTCATTTTATTGTGATGTGATATCATAAATAAATATTAACCAAAAAAGCCAACAGTAACTTTTTATCAATTTCCCAAATCACTTTCCAAAAAAGTCAAAAAGTTTTGTAAAAAGCCAAAAGCCAACTTTTTTCTATCTTTCCAAAACACCCTAATTTATCTTTGATTTGAGTTTGATAGATCACAATATAGCCATATAAGTCTATTTATGGGCACCAAAAATAAATAAATAAATAAATAAAACATGTAAAAACCCTATTGACTATCATAGTGTCTGTTTAGTAGAACTTACAAGCTGCTTATTTCAGCTTTTGACTTAATTTAAGCTATAATGTTGTGTTTGGTACAACTTAAATCATCAGATTATAGCTTTAAAAAAGTTATTTTTAGCTCAAATTCATAAGCACCTCGGGGCATGCTTATGAATTATAGCTTAAGCGCGCAGCTGATTCATGGGTGATGAAATAACTAAAATGCCCCTTTAAAACTTCAACAATTACAGAATTGCCACTATATAAACCCTCTTGTTGCCCTAGCCCGCTCCTCTCCTTACATTTCTTTTCTCATTTCCTCTCTTGTCGACTGAAGACGATCCTCCACAGCAGCCGATCGAACTCCTCCACATCTCCAAGATTAGCCAATCGAACTCCTTTCCTCCCTATTTCCGTTGATCTGCACCAAAAAGGTAAGAGTTCATGCTTTTTTGTTTGTGATATATATATATATATATATATATATATGTATGTATACACACATCGAGTTAGGGCTTACACAAACAGAGACTAGACCACACTCTATGTTCCTCTCTTCGCTTTCTTCTTCTTCTCCAATTTTCATCATCTTTTTTGTTTATTTTTTTTTCGCAGCCACCATTCGCAACCGTTGGACGAGTTCGACACTTGAGTATTCAGGTAAGATTCTTCTGCTCAGTTTTTAGTGTTCTTGTTTAATTTTTGCTCAATTTCTGTTCAATAACTGCTCAATTTCTGCTCAATTCTTGTTCACTTGTTTGCTGTAGTGTTAAAATCAAAATCACTTTTGGTTCAGTTTTTTGTTGTTTGTTTTTTTTAAAATTTATATAAATATATATATATATATTATATATTTAAAGATTGGCCCAATCAGTTTAAATGTTGACAAAATCTTAAATCAGTATTTAGTTTTCTGCTAGTTTTTGTATTAGAATAGAAGGGAATTGTAACAACCCCAACCTACGATTAACGTTAATCCATGATTTAATATGCCTAATAAGTTATTAAGACCAGATTTTGAATTAATTGCATATGTGTTGCATAATTTGTGATTTTATCTGTTCATCGTAGACACATCTGTTTGAATTTTTGTTTTGTTCTGTAAATCAAAGGCCTTATCGGCATCCAATCACGAAGTTGGCTTGATATATGTGCTATTTGGAATTTTTAGAACATTATGGTAGGCTCAATTGAAATTCGATTCGGAATGATTAAATTGGATTAATTTAATACCCATTTGATTAGTTTTAATAAACCAACATTAATGAAGCCTATATAAGGCACCTATTGCCTCTACTCATCTTTCTTCCCTTCATTCAATACACTCTTGAGCCTATACACACACAACCGTGAGAGTGAGAGAAGGGTGAGAGATTGGAGTCAATTTGAAGCCATGCTAGTAAGAATTAGAGGAATTGAGGAGAATTTAAGAGTTACAACTTCAACACTTGTGAACTCAAGCCTCTAGGTAAGAATTTTATCCTTAAACCTTGAAATCTAGACTATAATGCATGAACTCAAGAGAATTATGTTGATTTATGCTAGAATTGAGTTAGAACTTGGGAATAGTAAGTTATTCCATGCATGCATGTCCATATCATGAAGTTTTGAAATTCTTTTCATGAGAAATCTCACATGCATGTTCATATTTTGGTTGTAATCTAAGAATTCACCATGTTTTTGAGTTGAATATTTCATTTGGTCATGTTTTGGGAAGCTATGAACTCAAATTATGCATGCATGTCATATTTATAGCATGTTCCTATACTTCAAGTTGAATTTTGCTCAATTAGCAAGCCATTGGGCCATGATTTCTTGTAATGATCTTTAATTCATGTTGTTTTGAGAGTTTCCATGTATTTTCTTAAGTTTTGGCCCAGAAAAATCAAGTTTTGGTGTTTAAAGATTAAGTTTTGAACTTGGAGATCAAATTTGGAAATTCCATAATTTGCATCTACGCTCGAGCGCTGGAATCCATGCTTGAGCGACCACTCTGAGTGCGTGCACTTCCGCTCGAGCGTAAAATGCAAACCCTCAGAAGTTCTTGTGTTTTGCAGCACGCTCGGGCGACAAAAGTCACGTTAGAGCGAGGGTCTGAGACTCACGCTTGAGTGGGGACCAAGCGTCTGTTGAGCGTGAAAAACAAGCAACTAGTACTTTTTCAAAATTTACAGACCGCTCGAGCGAAGGGAGTTACGCTCAAACGGACCCTCACATTCTGCATGTCCGCTCGAGCGAGGAAAGCCACGCTCGAGCATGGACCCTGTTTTCAGCAAGTTTTGAAAAATGTTTTTTAGTGTATTTCTGCATTCTCATTCCATCCTAAGCATTCCTAGGCCATGATTAAGACACCATAATGAGGTTAATGAAGTAGAAACACACCAAAACAAGAAGGGACTAAGTTATCATTTCTAGGTGTGTAATTCAGTATACGTTAGTTCTGTAACTGTGTAGGTCACGCGCCATAAGGAAGTTGAATTGTCTACTTGTAGCATCTGTAATTTGTGAGTAATAACTTAGTAAAGCTATATTCAAGTTAAATTATTTTCGGTATATGAAATAAGATATGTTGAATGGAATGTCATGTTTTATACTATGAATGATTGTCCAACAATAACAAGCATTTATGACATTATGCTATGATTCAAGTATGTTACAAGTGACATTATGCTATGATTCAAGTATGTTACAAGTTCCCGGTACCGGAGGTTCCTTATGGAACTGACAAGCTATCTGTACCCAGCTGGAGGTTCCTAGGTGGAACTGACAAGTTTACAAGTTCCCAGTCCGGAGGTTTCTTTATGGAACTGACAAGTTATCCTTACCCGGCCGGAGGTTCTTCTATAGAACTGACAAGTACGATTTAAGATTCTCTGTATGTGTTTTGTCAGTGCTAGCGGATGCACCATGTAAGATTTAGCATGAATCTCTGATCTCTGTATACATGTTCAGAATGAGAATACGAATGTGAACTTTGGTTTCAGACGTAGTTATGAGACATCATTCATTTACCCCTTTACTTTATTATTATTCACTGGGCCACCCTCACTAGTTATTTATTATATATGTAGGTGAGCAGGCTCGTGATCAGGCTTAATGATGCCTGAAGCATTTTTGTGTTTGTCAGCCACCTTTTGCGCCTCACGAGGAGGTTCCAGATCAAGTCATGTCTTTGGCTGTTTTAATATGAATGTATAAGATTGTTCCTTTTGCTCTATGAACAAGTTTTTTTTTTCCTTTTATATGTACATGAGGTGACGTGTAAATATTGTACCTATGACGTCATTCGTATGTTTATAAAAGTTAAGATTATCAGGCCCATGTATATCTGCACAGCTCAATGGACTATGTATATTTTTCTTTTATTTGTTTACTTCCGCAGCCCCTAATTACAAGTCTAATTGTTAAAAGGCCTTCGATAATCCAAGGATTACTGGCCGGTTACGACGCTAAACCTATATGGACGGGTTTGGGTCGTGACAGAAATGAATTGAATTGAATTGATAATGCAGTAGATTTTCTTAAACACATCTTGCAGTAATCCTCTGATCCTAATGAAGATTGGGCTTTTGGAGAAAATGGAAATTCATAATAGGTATTTGACTGATTTGTTAATCTAATAATTATTTCATTGAAGTTGGTATAAACAAATGTCATTCTCCAGTAACTATTAAAGCTGGAAGGAAATGATAGTTTAAATGTTTTCCCTGGTGTAGTGCCGACCTCACATCCATGGCAGAAAATTTTTCTTGTATAGTTTATGTGCTTGCTTGACAAAAACTTTTTGTGAAATACATGATATTTGTTACCCTTAGTTTGATGAGTTCAAATAGTGGCAATTACTAATAGAGAATTTTCCTTAATCAATTCATGGTCACAAATAGAAGATAAATAAACAAGACAAAAATATAAAGAGATCAGTTTGGTTTTTCACTTTTTGATATTGATACGGTCATTTATAGTATAGTGGTTTAGGAAGGATTCAAAGTTTGGTTTCAATTCATTTTTGCATTGCTCAAGTAAGCTTCCTAGCACACAAGCACATACACTGTTGAGTGTCAGAATTTTTTTGATGAGGAAAAAGTTTGTAACTATTGTTACCACTTTCCACTAGGCCAAACTGAAATAAATATATAAGTGGTGAAGTTTTAATAATTTATGCAAAAAAGTGGACCATCTTTGTGACATTTTGTGGTTCCTTTTTGGGCTTCCATCTTGTTTGATTTGGTATGTCTTGTTAATACCCTTTTCCTTAGCCACTGATTCAGTTTTTGTCTATCTTCATTTCTACTTTGGCCTTTTAATATGACTTTGTGCTTTTGCATTGCTCAAGTAAGCTTCCTAGCACACAAGCACATACACTGTTGAGTGTCAGGATTTTTTTTGATGAGAAAAAAGTTTGTAACTATTGTTACCACTTTCCACTAGGCCAAACTGAAATAAATATATAAGTGGTGAAGTTTTAATAATTTATGCAAAAAAGTAGACCATCTTTGTGACATTTTGTGGTTTCTTTTTGGGCTTCCATCTTGTTTGATTTGGTATGTCTTGTTAATACCATTTTTCTTAGTCACTGATTCAGTTTTTGTCTATCTTCATTTCTACTTTGGCCTTTTAATATGACTTTGTGCTTTGATTAGAGTCTCCACTATTTAAAAGAATGACCACTACATTTTTTTAGCTATGAATCCCATATGTATAGCAAATAGTTGGTATAAACAAATACCTATTGTGACAGAAATTATTTCATTGAAGTTGGTATAGCAAGTGACCACACTCTCTGAAAATATAGGACTACATCACTCAACCCTCAAGAAGAACATCCCTTACCTAAGGACCAGCTTAGAATCTGCAACAACAAATAGTTAGAAAAACAATATGAGGCTCCCATCTCTCAACTCTCTAGGCTTACATCTCTCACTCATCAAACCTGCATAGACCTTTCATCACTTAACTCTCCTCCCTACAATTAGACCAACTTAACACTCTACAGAAAAATCTGTTAGAAAGCTAGTAGTACATAAACATTATATCCAAAACCACAAATCAGAGCTGCAATTCATCTTGTAAAACCTGCACTTTACAACAACTCATTACAGCCTACTGCATAACTCAAGGGCTTCTTTAATCATATTGACTAAAGGCACATGTTTGTTTATTTCATTCTTTGTTACTGTAAAACAACAAAGTAGGAAGCTGATTTATTAAATTGAGAGAAACAAGCCAATTCTTTATACTATTTGGGACTTTGATTTCCCTATCACCAAACATGCTCTCCGCTATATGCTAGTTATTCTGTTTGTTTAATTGTCTTGATGGGAATTTAGGACCAAAGTGCACAATAGTGTTAAGAATTAAAGACAATGGTCATGTATAACATCTTTAACTTCTAATCAATTTTAGAGGATTTGGATTCAATACTTCCTAATTAATGCAGCGGCATGTCATCCTCTAGTAACTATTCTTCCGATGCTGAGACCTTGGACTTGAGGTATGAGGCTTTGAAATGTAAGTGTGGTGTAAGAGCTGCCATAAGGGTTACCGAATTTGACAAGCTATCAAAAGGAAGACTGTATGTCATTTGTGAGAAGAAAAATTGTCAATTTTGGAGGTGGTGTACCCCAAAATTTGTGACGATAGTAGAGAGGCAAAGGAACGAGACAAATCTTTATCAAAATCAAAACATCGAGACTGTATGACTATAAGTCAAGAACCAAATGCTTGAGCAATCCTTAACATTCATGAAGCAGCTTGTTGTGGGTTTGCTCACAATTTGTATTGTTCTGTCAGTTGCATTACTTTTTAAATGATTATAGGTGACTTTTAGATTAGGTGTTTTTGTGCTAAGTTGTGTACCCAATGAATGTTGATATGTTTAACCTAGTTGCCATGTATGGTTATTTTGTACTAATCTTATGTTTTAATGCAAGCAATGATGAATGAGTATGTGTTAAAGAATTTTTTTCTTTCATAGAATGAGTACCCAAGAGGAAACACAATCTGAAAATAGGAAGAACAAAGGAAAATCCTCTCAAGTACCATCCGTTAAGCTTTGTTTGAGCAAGTGAAGGTTGGACACAGACTTGCTATACACTTAGATAGGGTCGGGTGGGAAAATGTAATAACTAAGTTTAAAACTATGTCTGGAAAAGCATACCAACGAATACAAATGAAAAACCATTAGGATGTGTTGAAAAAAGACTAGCTTTTGTGGAACAATCTATTAAGGGGTGAGACAGGCTTAAGCTGTGATACATTGACTAGAACTATATCTGTATCGGATGAGTGGTAGACCAAGAAATTGGAGGTAAGTGAATTGCTTAATGTACATATTTTGTTTGTTTTTTTTTTTTGTTTAAACAGACCAAATTTTGTTACTTGAAATTGTTAAATTTTCCTTTGTAATTGTTGCAGAGGTATCCTGATGCTGCTAAATTCTGGCGTATCCTGTTGCAATTCAATGAAGACTTAGACATACTATTCTCAGATGCAGCTGCTACAGGAAAATGGGCATACAATTCTAGCTCAGGGGTTATGCCTCACACTGATGAGACTGTGGAGGAATTTCATACCTCACATGATACTGAATTTCATGATGATGATGATTTGGAGGTGGTTCATCCTTCCGAGTTAAACAAAAAACATTCATCAAACACTGATGGTTCATCAACCAAGAGCAAGACAAAGAAGAAATTTACTGGTGCAGCTCTACTTAACAAGACACTTGATTGTATAGTCAATGTGGTTGAGTCATCTTCAGCAACTTCAACATAGACCTCATCAAGAAATCCTTCAATTGCAGAATGTTTGAACGAAGTTGGAAAGCATCCCTGGTGTGTCCCCCCCCGGATGATGAGCTGTATGTATGGGCTGCCAGATTGTTCTTACGAGACAAACGTCGTGAGTGCTTCATGACTCTTCCTACGGATGAAGTTCGCCTGAGGTTTCTAAAGTTAGAGATTGAGATGGAGAAAGCCACCACAGGTTATCGCGGCTAATTGTTTCTGAAGTTGGATGTTTCTGAATTTCCTAACTAGTTCATATTTAAGAACTTTATTAAGACTTTTATTATTAATTGTGGACTGTTGTGTTGGACTCATTATTTTTTTTTCTTTTTTTAATATTGACTATGTTGGACTCATTATTATTTGGACTTTTATTAATATTTTGTTGGACTTTGTTAGTTGAATGGTTGAATGGTTGGTGGGTAGGTAGCATTTTCTCAGTTGAATGGTAGGTGAATGGTTGACTTGTTGAATGTTAGTTGAATGGTTGAATGTCAATTGAATTCAATCTTGAATATGAATGGTAGGTGAATGGTGAAGACTTCTATATATGTGTAGATGTTCTCTAGCTAGTTGTGAGAAAGTTTGAATTGCCTTATGTTTGTTGTGCTGTATTTATTTTTTGTGTTGAATTTCCATCTGTTGCTGTGTTGAATTTCCATCTGTTTCTCGTTTGAATTTCAATCTGTTGTTGCTCTATAGCAGGGAGGTAAACTCTTAAAAACACAGCCTGTACACTTTTTGGTTCTTGTAAGGTTATCATTATTGTTGCTCTTCTTAATTCCCAGATAGTAGGTTGCACAGGAGTTAGGGAAAGCAAAGTTTTTCTAGTGGGTAAATTATATGTATTAGTAAGGCACAAATTTGCTCCCGTAGATTCGTTTACATGGGCAGCATTATCAAAATAATGAAAAAAAATATTATACATAATGATCATCTGCATAATGATCATTTTTCTTGCTGTTTTTAACAACAATCATATTTATTACATTTTGTGAGGGAACTAATTTGTTATCCATCAAAATCATTTGCATCTAACATGCAATTAAAAAACAGAGTGAGGTGAGATTTTCATTAGTGCATTATATGTGGTAAACAAACAACAAATATGAGAAAGTATTTTTAGAAAAAATGCTTCATCCATGATAACCTTTAAAAAATATACATTTATTTTTTAGGAAATACTTTAAGAATTTTTTTTTTTTTTGTTTGGCAGAAAATAAAATGATGTGAAACAATAGGTAGGGGTGATTGAACTTATCAGTGTTTTTATTTTCGAAAACAAAAAGAAAACATTGAAAATAAAGATGATAGGAGTTAATTCATAATCACAATTCTTCTCTCTCTTTATTAATTTGATGGGTGGAATGGAGTATCTTCAACCTTTTTAAGTTAATTATAAATTGAATGGTGTGTATCAAAACTTAGTGAGGCCTTCTATGGTTCCACATTTGGATAATAAAGAAAAAAAACCTAATTTTCCATTTATACATTTTGAGCCAAATTGAACGTAATAACCTAATTAAAATTGGAGTAAAATTGTATGGACTAAATTATTAAAATTGAAAATGAAATTTGAGTTAAACTATTAAGAATAAAGTTTAATTTTTTCTTTAAAAATTTGATGTTTCTTAATTTTGCGTGAAGTCATGATGATTTATAATGCTTAATTTGAACTAAAATCTAATTACAATAAAGCAAGGTCATTCTTATAATAGTAACTAAGAATTTAAATGGGTAGGTATTTTGGAGATGAGTAACAGTGATGAAAGATGGAATGATGATCACCATGATAAAGATACTGAAGATGAATGCAGCATATTGCAAACCCAACAACATAATAATATGCTCTTAGCTATTGCAACTATTGTTGCAATGACATATGCGACAAATTATTTGATAAAAGAACCATGTAGGACATCTAGTTCAACAGGGAGGAAGTGGATGGTAGAATTACAAGAAGGGAATCGTACGAGAATATTTAAAAATTTTTGAATGGAAAGAGAGGTGTTTTATCAATTGTGTGATTTGTTACAGACAAAGTATGGCCTTGAAACTGGACGAAAAGTCTCGGTTCAGGAGTAGGTTGCAATATTTTTGTATATTGTTGGCGGTGACATTCGAAATAGAAATGCCCAAGAAAGATTTCAACATTCCGGCGAGATTATTTCAAAATACTTCAAGAAGGTGTTAAAAGCTTTTACAATGATGTCTATTGATTGGGTAAGGCCTCAACCGAGAAATGGTGTGCATCCATATATTCGAAGCAAGCACAAATATTATCCTCATTTCAAGGTAAAAAAATAATTATAAGTGGAACTTGGGTGTTACATATAATAATGTTGGTTGGATATTTCTAATAATCTGTGACTAAAATAATTTTATGAATGATTTTTGTAATAGGATTGTATTGGAGTAATTGACGGAACACACATCAAAGCATATATATCTCCAGATAAGCAACCTCATTTAATAGGTAGAAAGAGGTATGCAACTCAAAACATAATGGCCGCATGTGACTTTGATATGTGTTTCACATTTTGTTTACCAGGATGGGAAGGAAGTGCAGATACTCGGATCTTCCTGGATACAATTAGGAATCTTAGTTATAATTTTCTAAAACCACAAGAAGGTAACTGTTTTATATTTGATTGCTACAGTAGATGCATAACACTCACATCTCCATATTTATTTTTACATTTATAATTGCTTACTTTAATTTCATTTTGCAATTTTAAAATAGATGAGTTTTACTTGGTGGATGTTGGGTATCAAAACATGAAAGGATATCTTGCACCTTACAAAGGAGAAGATACCATCTAGCTCAATTTGAACATGGTCAACCCCCTCAAAATGCACAAGAAAAATTCAACCAAGCACATTCATCACTTAGAAATGTAATAGAAATTACGTTTGGCGTTTGGAAAGCAAGATGGTTGATGATAAAGGATATCCCACCAAACTACAACTGGGCGAACCAAGTCAAACTTATTTGTGCAACAATGGCAATTCATAATTTCATTTGATGAAGTGAGCTAAGCGATATTGCATTTGACTTTTATGATAGATTCACAGATTATGTGCCTAATGAAGGGGAAGGATTTTCGTCTCCACAAGCACGCCATGAAAATGATGTTGACTGTGATGACAACGAGATGGAAGTGAGGAGACATAATATTTATATGTCAATTTGCAGACGAAATTAGGAGATCTTTAAATATGTAGGAAGTTTTATTTTTATTGCTTTAAGTAATTTATTTTATTTTTATTGCAATGACATTTTTTTGTTCCCTTGTCAACTCAATATTATCAAAAATAAAAAAAATAAAAAAATAAATTTGAGATAATGAAATGTACCAAATTAGGTACTAATTAATCAACTTCCATTAATGAAATAACTTTGTCAAAATTTAAAGAGAAGAAAATGACAAAATTACAAATTTTCTGTTCATAAGAGCAAAAATGACACTTACACAGCAAAAAACTATTTTACATACGCTTATTTACCAAACACTATTCTGCTTCTTAAATTTATAATCCCACAGCTACACCAAACATGTTACCAGTTTATGCTTAGCTATAAGTTATAATCTATAATCACTTTCTCACAACTTTACCAAACGGGGCCATAGTGTCTCATCTACGTTCCTGTCTTACCATGTGTATCTCAATAATCTCCCAACTTTATACTCCATATTCTCTATCTTCTCTATCATTTTTTTCACGTGTTCCATGTTTTTTCATAACTCCTGAGACTGAAGAATTGGTTCTGTGGATGTGAGTTGCAATAGTAAGGGCATATGTACTCTCTCTCAGTACATTTCATTTCTTTATACCTTTAATTTCATATTTTTAATAAATTTTTTGATTTATCTGTCAAGCAAAAAACAAAACTCATTCAATACGTGTCTTATAATTATAAATAAAATAATAATAAAATTATTATTTATAGTGTCAATAGTTCTATAGATGAAAAAATAATATTATCATCTCTTTTATACAAAGATATATATTTTACGTTGTGTAAATTTGCATTTTCACATCGTTTGGATTAGTTTCGATCCATTTAACATTACTAAAAAAGAAGTCAGTGTAATTATGTCAAAACTGAGTGACTTACTGTATATTTTTTTTTCTAGCCAAAAAAAAAAACATTATGCAATTATTGTTATTTTTTTATTTTAAGAATTTGTGTCTATTTGTGTAACTTTAGCTTAATTTTTTAATTTTTTTTTTTACATCATCTACATTAGTTTCGGTCCATGTAACTTCATTAAAAAGTGATTAATATAATTATATTAAAATTGTTAAAAAAAAAAAAAAAATTTCAAGAAATTTGGTATGATTTGCCTTAAATATATTTACAAATAAAAGTACACACAATATTTAAATGAGGTTTGAAAAATAACACATTGAACAAATTGTCAAATAAATAAATATTTTAAGGTGGACTTTGATAATGTCAATTTTTACATATTAAATCAGCTAATTTATACTACGGCAGGAAGATATTTTTCTGACTCCGACCCTTTGGCCCGTTTGACAACTGAATTTTTGACTTTTTTTTTTATTTATTTTTTTAATTTTTATATATTAAAATTTACAAAAAGATAAAATAAATGAAAATAGTTAATAAGACAAAATGTCAATCAAACTCATAATCATTTCATTTTTTTCCTCATAAATATCACATTTAATTATTAAAAAAAATCCAACTCTTAGTAAATATATTTTGTATATACATTATATAATAATATTAGGATTATGATTTACATTATATAGTAATATTAGGATTCTTATTTACCACTCTTCCTTGCCTATATATATGAGCCTTCATCGTATTGTATTGAAATATACAAATAATATTATTCAATATACTTTTCTACTTCTCCAATTGTGTTAACATGGTATCAGAGCATAGGTTTTAAACCTTGCACCTTACTTCTCACCCACTCTCAGGCACTCTCAGCCACCGATAACAATTTTTGGCGTATCCCCAAATCAATTGGTTCTGTTGGTATCTTGCTCTCTCATCAGTGATCGTAATCATAAAAAACCCACCAGACCCTTCCTCTCTCTATGACAATTCTGGCGCTGCCAACCTCGCTTCGAAATACTCACTCACGCGCTCCCACGCACCTCCCCTTTGCGTGGTACGTTTGATTACCCGCTACTAGTCACAATATGCATATCCATGGGCCTTAGACTCACGGTCCACATGACACGCGTCTTTGACGCGTGTGCCTTTCTGTCGCCTTTACTGATATCAGCCCTAACGCGTCACTCGCGTCTCCGTTGAAGTCAGCCCGAGCGTTCCTTTGCAGTCGCTAACATCATCTGGTTCATTCCGACTAGATTTGTTCACTATTTTAGCTGGTTTAGTCAGTTTCAGTCCCGTTTTTAGTGTATGTGGACCAGTTCTATAAGGTCCCGGTGTCCCACATCGGGAATGAAGGGAGAGTTCCTGGGCTATAAAAGTAACAATCTAGACCCTTATATAGCGTCGAGGCCTTTTCCAGAGTGGTGAAATCCTTAACAGAACTTTCCAGTTAAGCGTGCTTATGCTGGAGTAGTTCTGGGATGGGCGACCCACTGGGAAGAACAAATCTGTGCGGGCGTAGCCCAAAGCGGACAATATCGATGACATGTGAAGGGTTGAGGCATTACAAATGGTATCAGAGCCAACTCTCCGGAGTACCGAGTGTGGGCCCCTGGTGTCTCTCGATGCATGTGGGCGGGCTTATGAGCTGACAGGCTACTATACGGGGACGTGCAGCCCTAAAGGAGGTGGATTGTAAGGTCCCGGTGTCCTACATCGGGAATGGAGGGGGAGTTCCTAGGCTATAAAAGTTAAAACCTGGACCTTTATATAGCATCGAGGCCTTTTCTCTGGGTGGTGAAATCCCTAGCAGAACTCCTTAGTTAAGCGTGTTTAGGCTGGAGTAGTTCAAAGATGGGTGACCCACTGGGAAGAACAAATCCGTGCGGGCGTGACCCAAAGTGGACAATATCAATGACATGTGAAGGGTTGGGGTGTTACAAATGGTATCAGAGCCGACTCTTTAGAGTACCGAGTGTGGAACCCTAGTGTCTCTTGGTGTATGTGGGCGGGCTTGTGAGCTGGCAGGCTACCGCACGGGGCCGTGCAGCCCTAAAGATGGTGGATTGTAAGGTCCCGGTATCCCACATCAGGAATGGAGGGAGAGTTTCTGGGCTATAAAAGTAAAAACCTAGACACTTATATAGCATCGAGGCCTTTTCTCGATTGGTGAAATCCTTAACAGAACTCCCTAGTTAAGTGTGCTTAGGTTGGAGTAGTTTTGGGATGGGTGACCCACTGGGAAAAACAAATCCGTGCAGGCGTGACCCAAAGCGGACCATATCAATGATATGTGAAGGGTTGGTGTGTTACAAATGGTATCAGAGCCGACTCTTCGGTGTACCGAGTGTGGGCCCCTAGCGTCTCTTGGTGCACGTGGGTGGGCTTGTGAACTGGCAGGCTACTGTATGAGAACGTGCAACCCTAAGGGAACTGTTTTGTAAGCTCCTGGTGTCCCACAACAGGAATAAATAGGGAGTTCCTGGGCTATAAAAGTAAAAACTTAGACCCTTACATAGCATTGAGGCCTTTTCCCAGGTAGTGAAATCCCTAGCAGAACTCCCCAGTTAAGCGTGCTTAAGCTGGAGTAATTCTGAGATGGGTGACCCACAAGGAAGAACAAATCCGTGCGGTGTGGCCCAAAGCAGACAATATCGATGACATGTGAAGGATTAGAGCGTTACAAATGGTATCAGAGTCGACTCTCCAGAGTACCGAGTGTGGGCCCCTAGCATCTCTCGGTGTATGCGGGCGGGCTTGTGAGCTGGCAGGCTATTGCACGGGGACGTGTAGCCCTAAAATGGGTGAATTATAAGGTCCCGATGTCCCACATTGGGAATGGAGGGGGAGTTCCTACGCTATAAAAGTAAAAACCTAGAGGCCTTTTCCTGGGTGTTGAAATCCTTAAAAAAACTCTCCAATTAAGCGTGCTTAGGCTGGAGTAGTTCTGGTATGGATGACCCACTGGGAAGAATAAATCCGTGCAGGTGTGGCCCAAAGCAGACAATATCGATGATATCGCACGGCCGCCGTTCAATCTGGCAAGCTACTGCACAGGGACGTGCAGCCTTAAGGGGGGTAGATTGTAAGGTCCCGGTATCCCACATTGGGAAGGGAGGGGGAGTTCCTAGGCTATAAAAGTAAAAACCTGGACTCTTATATAGCATCGATGCCTTTTCCTCGGTGGTGAAATCCGTAGCAAAACTCCCCAGTTAAGCGTACTTAGGTTGGATTAGTTCTGGGATGGGTGACCCACTAGAAAGAACAAATCCATGCGGGCGTGGCCCAAAACGGACAATATCGATGACTTGTGAAGGGTTGGGGCATTACAAATAGTATCAGAGCTGACTCTTCGGAGTATCAAGTGTGTGCCCCTAGCGTCTTTCAGTGCATGTGGGTAGGCTTGTAAGTTGGCAGGCTACTGCACGGGGACGTACAGCCCTAAGGGGGGCGGATTGTAAGGTCCCGATGTCCCACATCGAGAATAGAGGGGGAGTTACTAGGCCAGCAAAGTAAAAACTTGGACCCTTATATACCATCGAGGCTTCCCAGGTGGTGAAATCCTTAACAGAACTCCCCAATTAAGCTTGCTTAGGCTGAAGTAGTTCTGGGATCGGTGACCCACTAGGAAAAACAAATCTGTGCGGGCGTGACCCAAAGCGGACAATATCGATGACATGTGAAGGGTTGGGGCGTTACAAGTTCGCAAGTTTTTTTTGGCATTCTGAGTTTAGTGGTTACCTTTATTTTTTCAGATTCGGCTATTTTTTGCACTGCTCTTTGTATTTCCTACATAAATGGATCACTTTGACTCTGCTCAACCAATTTTTGTGGTTCTTGTTAGCACCAATTATCTTTTTTGATCTCAAGCTATGTCTGCCTTTCTCAAAGGTCGACAATTATGGCGAGTTATTACTGGAGAACTGATGAAACCAGTCCAAACAGCGGATGAAACTGAAACCAAAACCAAATTTCTTGACCGCCTAGATGCATGTGATGGAAAAAATTATCGTATTATTACTTGGTTTCGGAACACCTCTACCACTTCAATTCATCTCCAGTTTGGGCGATTTCAAACTTATACCAACCTTAAAACTACTAAATCCATATGGGGCTTTCTCAAAGACCGATATCACACAACTGGGCTTTTACATTGGTATCATATTCGAACTAGTCTTCATGGTCAACATCGGGCACCAGGTCAGTCCATTAATGATTTTTTATCATCGATGTATAGTTTATGGAATCAGTTTTCTGTTTGTGAGCCTGTTTGGGTTGATGACAAAGATGCCCAGTCTTTTGTTAATTATCGTGATGAGGATTGTTTGGTTGAGTTTCTTATGGCTCTTACTTTTATTTTTGAGCTTATCCGAGCTTCTCTACTATATTGGAATCCTTTACCCACTCTGGAATAAGCTGGGACTGAACTCTTGTCTGAGGAGACTCATCTTGGTATTCTTAAGATCATTATTGACATTGTTCTTGTTGTTCCTCACACGCAAACTTCTTCTGGTTTCTTCACTTAAATTTGTCGGTATAATAAGAATCGATGTCTTAATTTTAGTCATTCTCTTCTTCATTGTCCAATTAGGGATTGTCGTACTTGTCACAAACAAGGACCTGGTCACCTTGAGCATCACTATGCTTAGAAACAATCTTGGAATAACCACACCTCTGGGAACTCAAGAGGGGATCACTATAGACAAGGGTCTCAGTATAAGCCTGCCTCTCGATTTGCTACTGCTGCTGAGGATTCCCCTCATCCTATAGATCCATCTACTCCATATTATTCTCAAAATGATATGGAGGTCATGCTTCAACAAGCTCATTCTGTTGCCTCTTATAACACTGCCTTATCTGTCACCTCAGATAGCTCTTCTTGGTTCTTTAAAACTACATGTTGTAATCATATGACATCAGATTCAACTGTTTTCTCTTCTTCTAGTACTTTACCTATTATTCATACTGCAGATGGCACTCACACGTCTGTTAGTCGTATTGGTAGTGTCTCTACCTCCATTGTGCCTCTCTCTGATGCTTATCATATTCCTACCCTCACCCTAAATCTCATATCTGTTGGTGAACTTTGTGAACTTGGTTTAACTATTCTCTTCTCCTCATCTGGTTGCGAGGTTCATGATTCGCAAACAAGACAAACTAGTGAGATAGAGCGTAAAACTAGATGTCTGTTTGAGCTCATCAATCTTCATCTACCGTTTTTTGTACCTACTACCGAACACGTCGAATCCACCCCCTCTCTTGATCTTTGGCTTTTGGTCAGCTGCATACTTTAGTATCTAATGGCAATTTAGGCTCTGTTTCTTTTAATTATAACAATGATTGTCAATCTTGTCAACTTGCTAAATAGTTAGCTTTTTCTTTTAATACAAGTGATTCAGTTTCAAAATCTCCATTTGATTTAGTTCACTTTGATGTTTGAGGTCCTTCTCCTAATACCACAATGGGAGGGCTCCAGATACTTTGTCATTTTCATGGATGATTATTCCCAATTCACTTGGATTTATATTTTAAAACAACGTTATGAGTTGACTCAAACTTATTTTGATTTTGCTAAAATGATTAAAACTCAATTTGGTTATTTTATCAAAGTTTTCCGATCTGACAATGCTCAAGAATATAAAGAAACCAAATTCTTAGAACTTCTTCGTGAGTGTGGTACACTTCCCCATCGCTCTTGTCCTCACACCTCTTAACAAAATGGTCGTGCTGAACGCAAGCATAGGCACATTCTTGATACAGTCTGAGCACTTCTCATCTCTTCTTTTTGTCTATAGCATTTTTAGGGTGAAACTGCTTTTACGGCTGTTTACACTATTAATTATATCTCATCTCCTATCATTGACAATCAAACCCTATATGAACGTCTCCATGGTACATCACATTCCTACAAAGAACTCCGAGTCATTGGGTGTGCCTATTTTGTTCTCCTTTCTCTCTATGGACGCAACAAGTTACAGCATGGTCGCGACTGTGTTGCTTCTTAGGCTATGACATAGAACATAAAGGGTTTCGATGTTAGGATCCTGTCTCTCACCGTCTTTGTATCTCACATCATGTCATTTTTTGGAAACACCAAATGTTCTCCTCTATCTCCAAATTCTCTCTTTCTTCCACTTCCACCATCTTATATTTCATTGATCCTTCCATCGATATTTTTCCTGATGATACTCTTACAGATGCCTCTCCATCCGATGGTTCTCCAGCTATTACTGATGATCTTGTTCTGTTTGTTGATCCTGTTCTGTTATCATCCTCTGAGAGTACTGATATTGCTAGTTCTTTAGAGTCTCATCCTTCCTCTAGCTGTGACTCTTATGATGCTCCTTCTATTATCCCTCTTTCGAAAAGGGTATCTAAACAGTCAGGTTATTTACAAGATTATCACTGTTTTTCTACCATTCTAAGTCAACATGAACCTCATACCTATCATGAAGCTTGTATTAATCCTCTTTGGCAACAAACAATGACAAATGAGTTACAAGCTTTGTATAAGAGACATATATGGGATATGGTTGCTCTTCCTCTTAGCAAAATTCCTATTGGTTGTAAATTTGTCTATAAAATCAAAACTCATTCTGATAGTACAATTGAATGTTACAAAGCCGTCTTATTGCTAAAGGCTTCACTCAGAAGTATGGTATTGATTATAAGGAGACCTTTGCTTCTGTTGCTCATCTTACATCTGTTCATAGTTTACTTACTGTTGCTGTCTCACGTCTGTGGAGTTTATCTCAGATGGATGTTAAGAATGTATTTCTCAATGGTGACCTTACTGAGGAAGTTTACATGCAGCCTCCTCCAGGCTATGAACATCCTTTAGATACTGTTTGTCGCATTCGTCGTGCTCTCTATGGCCTCAAGCAGGCTCCTTGTGCTTGGTTTTCCAAGTTCAGTGCTACTATTGCTTAGTTTGGGTTCTCTTCCAACTTCTATAATTCTGCTCTTTTTATTCGGAAGACAGCCCGTGGCATTACTCTTTTATTGTTTTATGTTGATGATATGATTATTGCTGGTGATGATCTTGATGGCATTCATGAGTTGAAACATTTTCTCAGCTCTCATTTTGAGATGAAAGATCTAGGTTCTCTTAATTATTTTTTTGGTCTTGAGATTTCTTCTACTCTAAGTGGCTTGTATCTCACTCAAGCCAAATATGCATCTGATCTCTTATCTCGAGTTGGTGTAGACACCCCATTTTTGACTATCCTCAAGACTTGGACGTCATCGTTTGAACACTCGATGATCATCCATGCTGGTGTTCGTTTTGAGTTCCCGGAGGCCTCGGTCGCACGCCTTGCCTCAAGATCTCTCAACTTGTCTGTTTTGTGCTTGGTTGTAGACCAAACATTTGTGTCTTTGCTTTTGAGGGAAGAGGGTGGCTTGTTTGCCATTCCCTCAACCCATCGGCTAGGGCTTGAGGCCATCGGCCTTGTTTTCTTGCCATTGGCCAAAAGTGTTGGCCGATCGGCACATTATTTGGTCGGCCGGCACTTATGTTGGTCGATCAGCCATTTTTTTCTGGCCGAACCCTGTTCATCTGCTTTATGCAGATATTTTATACTAGCTGTCACAGCTGGCATCCACAATTCACACCCTCCATACACGTGTATGGAGGGATTTGCCCCTTGATTAGCTTGCTTAGGAAGCTTTAGAATTTGGAATTCTATAAGAAGGGAGCTCCTCCTCCCTTCTCAGGGGTTCTGAAAAATAGGGTTAGAAAAGTTGTATCTATCTATCTCTATATCTCTCTCTCTCTTGATTTGTGTGTGTATTTGTGCCTTAAAGTGTGATTTTGTCTTACTTTTGCACTAGAGCACCTAGCAATACACCATCCTCTTGTTGCTGAGGCACTAGGGAGTTAGTTTCAGAGTTCTTGGAGTGGTTTAAGCTTGGAAAAGTTGCTAGAGCTTTGTTCTTGAAGAGGTTCTACAAGGGTGAGCAAACTTGCTTTTAATACCCCATTCTTGCTTAAGCTTTTAGCCCTTCTTGTTTATTGTTTTAAGCTTTGCTCTTAACTGATAAAAGTTCTTTTTTTTACTTGCTTTAGACCTTTGTTTAAGGTCACTTTTTGGTTTGGGGTTGTTTACCCCCTCTTAGGCCTTGTTTGGTCTTGTTTTAGGCCATCCCTTTTGGCCCTTGTTCTTGGCTTTGAATGACCTTCCTACCAATGAAATCCCGAGGATTTTCAGTGGTGGGAAGGTGGTTTTATGGTCTTAAATAGGAGAGGGTCATCCCCTCTCCTTATTGTCTTGAATGCTAGTATAAATGGCTTATATTGGTAGCATGTTTGCTTAGCTTGTTTTAGCTCCATTTCAGCAAGTGTTTGGTGTTATTTTGCTATGATATACCTCTGTTTCAAGTTGGTTTAATGGCCTCTTATATGCTCCATATACTTGTCTTGCAATCCCCTCATTTGCCTTAGTATGCATCATGCTTTAAGCCATGTTTCTAGCATGATTTTGGCTCGACTCTATGAAGCTTTTAGCCTTGTTGTAACATGCTTAAGCTCTGATTTGAGTTGTTTTGATCATATATGCCATGCTTTGTATAGCTACCATGCAATTTAGCTTGTTAGCTTTGAGTGTCCAAGTCACTAGCATGCTTTACTTGGGCCATTTCAATGATTTGGCATCACTTGTTATGTTATTTCAGTCCATATAGTATGCTCATATACTTGCACTTATCACTCCTTTAATGCTTTAAAGAGTTGATGTTTTATGCCTCATGAATGGGTCATTGTGTATGCCATCATGTTTAGGTCTTTGGGATGCCATCTAAGTGGGTTTTTGGGCTTACTCTGACATGCCATAACTCTGATTTTATTGGTTTAAGTCATGCCATGTTTGGTTTTGATAAGTGTAGTGTAACACATCTTTTGTAGCCTTGCATGCCTCATGCTTTTGGCCCTTTATTCTAGCTTATTTTGGCTTTGGTCCTTACATGTTTTAGGCTCATTTTGACATGATCTAGGACTTTTTTGGATTATACTTTCCATTTGCTCCATGTTTTGCATAGCCATGGTTTGAGCTCCTTGGCTAGCCTTAAGTTTTAGGCTTTCTTGTATGCCTTGTTTGGCTTGTTTGTGTGATTTGGCATCATGCCTAGCATCATTTCAAAGCTTGTAATATTGTCATACTTGCATGCTTTGTCCTCTTTTAAGTGCTCTTGAAAGTTGCCCTCTTATGCCTAGGTGATAGGCCGTCACATGTGCATGTTTGTATGTGTTTTTGTCCATCATTTCTTAGCACTTTGGCCACTGATTTGGGCATGTTTAAGAGCTGTCCATCTTTAGTTTAAGTCCATTTTACCATGTTGTCGTATGCTTGTCTCATTTTGTATGTTGTTGCATACTTGTCCACCTTTACATGCCTTGCATGTTTGCATGTTCATGTTGCATATTACCATGTTGTTCAAAGTTATTACTTTACATCATGCTTATATGTTTGTCGCGTACTTGGTCCATTACATGTTATTACATGATTACTAATTGACATGTTGTTGCATGCTCAACCACCTTGCATACTTGTTAGATTACATGTCATTGCATGCTTGTTGTTGGTATTGTTGTTGCATACCTATTACATTGTATGCATGCATGTTTGTATGCTTGGATTTCATGTTGTTGCATATTTACTAGTTTGCATGTTGTTACATGCTTGCTAGGGTTGCATAGCATTGTGTGTGCATTGCCTTGCTTATTGATCAAGCATGATAGAGGTTGGGGCCCCTTGTGTGTTTTTGTGCATTTCATTCCATATTGAATTGCACACTTGGCTCCTTTGGCCATAATGCCTTGAAATGCGTGATTGATGGTCCGAGGGTCGAGAACTACACTGATTTGAGTCTCAAACATGATAAGGGGTGTAGTTGCAAACATCGTCTTGCAAATGTATTGCCATGCTCTGTCTGTCCTCTGTTGCAGCAAAAGGAGCATTTTACAGGAAGAGATGGCCGGTCGGCTAGCTTCAGTGCCTGTCGGCTACAAACATTTGGCCGAGAGCCTTAGTTTTGGTCGATGACCAGTTTCCCTTGGCCGATGGCTCTATATTTTGGCCGATGGCCTCTCAGCATGCCCACAAGGTGGTTTAGAAGTGTCACAGAAGTTGGCACAATTTTCAGAGGTATAGAGTAGTGCAAACAGAGGCAATATGAAGCATGGCGATGGATTTCTGAGCGAAGCCGTCCGAGCATGCATTCATCTCTCATCTCAAGGCCATTTCAGTGTTCTAATAACTTAGAATAGTTATTTATTTTGATTTGGTTGTGTAATTAATTAATTAGTTTGTTAGTTAGTTAATTAGTATTATTCTTTTGGTCCCTCCCTCGAAAGGGCGTAATTATGTAATAAACGTGCGTGTGTGTGATGCATGTCTTCCAAACCCACTTCTTTCTTCCTTTTACTTACCTGCTTTCAGTGGTTAGTTCTAGGGCATATTTCAATTAGCATCCTTATGCTATGCATGTTTGCACCATTCATCTGTATTGCCTGCACCGAGCTCAGCGCATCATACTAACTGCATCGTATTTCAATTTCAAGTTGAATACAATCGAATTATCGCATCTCATATGCCATTTTAGAATAGCCGAGCCTATTTCTAGTTACATCTTTGCATGTGTTGCATTAGCCATCTTAACATGAACTAGGATCATGTATGATTTCTAACTAGTTTCTTGTTTTGGCTCGGAGTACACTGTGAGTGTTTATGCTTTAGCATCTTGCATGAGTGTGAGTTTTTACCATGACAGCATACTTGCCATGAGGCTAATTGCTTATGTGATATAACTGCCTGAATGCCTGTGGTGAAGGTTGGATTACTTGAATTGGAACGATTCATTGAAATCCGTGTTTTAGCCTACTTGCGAGTAGCAAACTTCAAACCATTTCCAAACAAACGGATATGCAATGCTTTGTTCCAAATTAGGCGATCTAGTCTATACTTGTATGTTGTGCGCATCACATAGTAATTCTAGCTAATTAACAGGAATAAGAACGCATGTGTTTTCAAAAACAAGATATCATGCTTAGTACAGGCTGATCTTTGATCGGGCGAGCGGGGGTGCTCATAGATGACCTTCCCCAATCGTACCCAAGTTCCTGAGCTGAGGCAACTTTGGTGATGACGGACACGTGGCCTTAGGCACGAGTCAGGGTTTCCTAAATTCCCCCCAAACAAAATATTTAGGTGGCGACTCTGTATCTGGCAAAGCAGTCTATGTTTGGCACTTCTTTCTTAAAAATCAGTTTTCCAAAACGATTTGCCGGATTTGGACTCTTTGGTGATTTATTGGTCTCGCATTGCACTTTGCGAGAATAGATTCAAAACCGTGACATTTGAGTCCGAACTGTAGTAGCAAAGCCCAAGGGCGCGTCTACAGTTGGTCTCACGGATAGTAAGACTACTCATACCTCGTTTAAGTACAACACTCGTCTTACCTCTTTAGAGGGCACTCTTCTCTCTGATGCAACTCCATATTGACAATTAGTGGGTAGTTTGGTCTATCTGACTGTTACTTGGCTTGATATCTCTCGTGCAGTTCACATTGTCAATCAGTTTTTGTCTGCTCCACGATCTGCTCATTATGCTGTCGTTCTTCGTATTCTCTGCTATGTGAATGGTACTTTGTTTCATAGACTTCATAACTCTTCTCATACTTCCCTTGAGCTATGTGCATATTCTGATGCTGACTGGGCCAATGATCCCACTGATCGTTGCTCTACTATTGATTATTGTTTCTTTCTTGAAAGTTCATTGATTTCTTGGCGGAGTAAGAAGTAAACTATTGGCTTTAGGTCCAGTACTAAGGCAGAATATCGCGCTCTTGCTGACACCACTCAAGAACTTTTATGGCTTTGTTGGTTACTTAAGGACATGGGTGTACTTCATTCCATTACTACTACTCTTCATTGTGACAATCGTAGTGCCATTCAGATTGCTCACAATGATGTTTTTCATGACCGCACCAAACACGTCGAGATTGACTGTCATTTCTTTCGTTAGCATGTCAGTAGTGGCATTATCCAACTCCAGTTTGTTTCTTCCGCTGCTAAAGTTGCTGATTTGTTTACTGAACTCATCTTCCTAGTCGTTTTCATGAGTTATTTTCCAAACTTCAGTTGGTTTCTTTGAAACCACCTTGACTTTGAGGGCATTGTTAATAAATATATTTTGTATATACATTATATAGTAATATTAGGATTAGGATTTACATTAGGATTAGGATTTATATTATATAGTAATATTAGGATTTTTGTTCACCACTCTTCCTTGCTTATATATATGGGTCTTCATTATGCTATATTGAAATATACAAATAATATTATTCAATATACTTTTCTACTTCTCCAATTGTGTTAACACCAACCATCTTCTCAAACACAAAAATTTTAAGGGTCATTTTTTGATAAATCCTCTTTCCAAATATTTTATTCCATCTAACCCGTACTCTTTTTGAGTATTCCATTAAGTCTTGTTTAATGTAATATGACCAAATCATCATTTCTAATTTTTTGCACATGTTCCTATTTTGAAACTAATATATTACAATAGTTCCTCATTTTATAGAGAAAATCTTTACCTTATTCCATTGAGAAAATCTCTCCCTTATTCTAAGGAGAAAATCTCTCCCGTATTCCATGGAGAAAATCTCAAATCATAAATTTTGAACCTTTTTATAATTTGAAAATTTTAAAAATAAAGCAACAAAAAATTTGAATGAAAATCAAAATACAATGTAAATGTTCATAGTAAATAACTAACATACAATTAACTTTTACAAAAATAAAATACCTATTAAAATACAATGTGAATGTCCACAATAAACAACAAACATACAACTAACTTTCGAAAAAATAAAATTCATACTAAAATACAATGTGAATATTCACAATTTATAATTAACATACAACTAGCTTTACAAAAAATAACTCATACCAATGTAAACATTTACACTGTAACGTGAAAACATAAAATAAAATTGAAAAAAGTGAAAATTAATTATTTCAATTGTTCAATGGTAACAAAAATGATTGTTCAACTAATAAGCATAGTAACAAATACAACAAACATACAATTAACTTTCGAAAAAATAAAACTTATACCAAAATACAATGTGAATGTTCACAATTTAATATTAATATATAACTAGTTTTAAAAATAAAAAACAAACTCATACCAATATGAACATTCATACTATAACGTGAAAACATAAAATAAAATTAAAAAATTGAAAATCTACTATTTCGATTGTTTAATGATAACAAAAATGATTATTCAACTAACAAGTATAGTAAAAAAAACTAACAAAATACAACAAACTTTCGAAAAAATTTCAAAAAAAAAAAAAAACTCATACTAAAATACAATGTGAATGTTCATAATTTAAAATTAATATACAAATAACCTTAGAAAAACTAAATTCAGATCAATGTGACCATTCACACTGCAACATGAAACAAAGTTGAAAGAAAAAAAATGATTATTTCAATTGTCTAATGGAAATAAAAAATAATTGTTCAAACAACAAGTATATTAACAAATAAACAATGATATGTGAACATTCACATCTTGCAAAATATATAATTATGTTCATATTTATATTTATATTCTAACACTTATTTCTCAGACTTTCAAATAATGTGAAATGTGAACATTTACACTGATTGACAAAAAAATAGAAACAATTGCAGCAATAGAATTAGAAATAAAAAAAAAAAAAAAAAAAACTCAATCACTCTACAAAAAAAAAAAAAAAAAAACCCACATCTCATCTTTATCATTATCACTATCATTAACAATCTATGTAATTTCACCATTCCATCAATCCAAATTAAACCAAACTCACCTTTGAAGAATATATTTGTAACAAAATTGACTGGACAAAAACAAAGTTTCGACTTACAACAATGGAGAAACGTAGAGTTTCGAACACAGAACAACAACGGAAGAACATAGAATTTTGAACACAAAGTGACAATGGATGAATACAAAACTTCACCACAACAATAGAGAAACATAATATTATTTCACCACCATGTGTAAACTAAAGTTTCTAAATCCTACCAAATAGAGAGTTTCAAACCCTAGCACAATAAAACAATACCACAAATGTGAATAAAACTGATCAAAAAGAAAAACGTAAATAATGGTAACTACTAAAATAGAGGTAGCAACAAAAAAGAAACGTGTATATCATTTTTCTATATAATACATGTCAATAATAGACATAAGGGTATAATAATTTAACAAACAATATAAATCAGGAAAAAATAATCTCATGGAATAAAATTATAAATACATGGGACTAATTAGATTATAATTTTCTTTGGTGACTTATTGAGTTAAAACACTTCCAAATGAGATTTATCAATTAAAAAAAAAAAAAAACTCAAATTCTAATCTATTAGACTAACCAAAAATTAAAATAACTTATTAAAATAATTAACTTTCCAAACGAGGCCAAACTTTTTCGAAGTATTGGTGAAATGAAAGAGAAGAAAGGACCCTGGATTTGATTTCACAAGCTTCGTCAGATTAAATTTGGTATAGAGCTTATAATATGGCATGAATTTCACGACATACATGCATGGGCCCTTTTCAACTTTTTCTTGATGTTGATAACTCAATGCTTCCAACCCTTTGTCCACTTAAAAGTTAGGATATCTGTATATACTTATATATATGTATATCTATATATAAGAAGCTTTTTTTTTCTTATAACTTCTCATTTCTTTTCCTATTTTGTCCTTAGTTTATTTTGAAATTATTATTTTATCCTTTAGTTGGTTGGTGAAACAATTTGAGTGGTGATATTTTGGAAATTATGTAAAACATTTTGGTTGGTTTGGTTGGGAAGGTTTGTTTTGGGTTTCCTATTTTGCCTTTAACTTGTTTGGGAATTTCCTATTTTTAACAATTTTGTTGGCTACATATTTTGTAAAAGCTAATCGCAGCTTGACACGTGGTACATGAACGACAATTCAGGGAGTTAATTCAAGTCTCCAGTCAAAAACAAACACGTGGTAGGTCATATTGGTTATAATGGATCTGCGCAGCACTAGAATAGCTAGAAGGCGTAAGATGACGTGGCCTAATGGTTACTCACGAATTCAAATTCAAATCCAAAAGGGAAGCCTAACTGCAAGAATGACATAGTGGAAGCCCACTTCGACGGTTGGAAGCATGATCAACAATCATGGGAGGATATTTCGACGGTTGGAAGCCCACTTCGACGGTTACCCTTGCGTATAAATAGTAGGGAAGGCCCCAAATCGAGACCCAGACTCAGATCCAGAAACCAATCATTTACTTCATATTTTCTTTCCAGTGTTATATTTCCAGTTCTTTACATTTTCAGCACTTCAATTCCTGTACTGCACTTCATTTCCTAGGAGTAGTTCTCAAGTAGTCGTTGCTGTAAATCTTTTCAAGACTAGGTCATTTCATTGTAAGTTCTTATTCACTCAATGAAATTCAATTTCTAAATTGTTCCGTATTTGTTATTTCTTATCAATTTCTCCTAAAACAAGTCACTAGTAAAAGTCCTCTTCATTGAGGCTGAAAGAACTTCAACACAATCGTCTGATAATTGGTTAGCAATTAAAATTCTTTAAGGACTGATTGATCCTTGCTGGCATGCTTAAATTTACATTATTAACCTTCGAAAGCCAAAAAAGCCAACATATATTTTTGGCACGCCCAATGGGACCATTAAAAATGGCTAGACGTAGAGCAAGAGCAGAAAATGAATGCCTAGAAGAGGGTATGGAAGGAGAGGTAGAAATACCTAACACAGAAGAGAATGTAATGGATACACCTGTCCCATTAGATCCTCCACGAATGATCGAACAGACCGGCACTTCAGAATATACAACACATGTCCAACAACTGGACAGGGCCATGAGACTGGACCTTCGAATGTCCCTTCTACCTACCCAATAAATCCATGGGGATGTTTAGTAGATGCTATGGGGCAACAATTAATGTATACAATGGAAAGATGGGCAACATCCTTTTTAGATCGAGTAAACTTTCATCAACCAATGATCGCCCGACAGGCTGAAGAAAACATGAATTCCCTTTAGCATAGATTGGCTCGAGATAAACAGCCTATCTAAAATAACGGACAAACCAATGGTCAGACTAACAATCAAAGTCATGAGAGGTCATCACCTGTGCCTCAATCATGGTATGAAGTTCCTTCGAGACCACAGCGAACCAAAATGTACCATTGCCCACTAGCGAAACCATACAAATTGGTAGATCTGGGCCAGTACAAGGGAATGGTATGAGGATGTTTCCAAATCCTATGTTCGAAGCCATACCTGGCACAAAGGGTTTCACTAATTCTGTGTTTGAATTTGCACCTAGAAGGTTGGAAGGATTTCCTGTGGTTGGGAGAGAAACAACACATGTTTCTCCTCCTGTAGCACCTTTTGTAAGGCCTTTCCCAGGACAGACTCCAAGAGGTCAGCCATACCTTCAACAAAGCCAGTACAACAAGGACAGCTGTGGGCTTGCCTTTTTCCGCGCCCTCACCTTTCGGAAAGGGTTTGAAAAGAAGGCCTCACAGTTCGGACTCTTGCGGTTCTGAATCTGGTCTCACAAGTGCAATGTGAAACTGATAAACACCAAAGAGTCCAAATCCGGCAAATCTTTTTAGAAAATCAGATTTTAAATCAAATAATGCCAAAATTGGACTGTTTTGACAGATTATAGAGTTGCTACCTAAATATTTTATTTTTGAGGAAATTTAGGAAACCCTGACTCGTGCTAAAGGCCACGTGTCTGTCATCACCAAAGTTGCCTCGGCTCGAGAACTTGGGTACGAGAGGGGAAGGTCCTGAAATGAGCACCCTCGCTCGCCCGATCAAGGATCGGTGTCACGACCCAAACCCGCTTCTATGGGTTTAGCATTGTAACCGGCCAGTAATCCTTGAATTACCAAAGGCCTCTTAATAGAATATCATATAGTTAGGGGCCATAGAAGCAAACATACGAAATATACGTGGTCCAATGAGCTGTGATGACATACATGGGACATAATTTAAAACTTTATACTCGTATATGTAACGTTGTAAAAGCATCAGTCTTACGTCACTTGAGCCATTTATACAAAACTTTCAAACACATGTTCAGTCCAAACATAAACATTTAGAAGGCACAAAAGTTTCAAAACACAAAAGCTTGGACAGATCTCAAAAAGGAACCTCCACAGGAGGCACGATAGCTGGCTGACACCAAAACATCTAGGCGGTAGCTTAGGTCTGGTCACGCGCTTGCTCACCTACATACATAATATAAATAGTGAGCGGAAGCCCAGTGAATAATAACGGAGCAAAGAATTTTAATGAATGATGTCCATACAGATTCAGAAATCATAATTTAGATTCATAACAGATTCATATTCATATTCTTGTTCAGATCATATACAGAAATCAGAGTTCATGCTTAATCATACGTGGTACATCCATTAGCGCTAACAGAACAGATATAGAACAGATACAGAACATATGGTGGTTATGAATAACCAGTTCCATAAAGGAACCTCCGGATCCGGGTAACAGAGAATAAACATGCTGAGCCCCATAATAGAGCCTCCGGTACGGGTAACAGATGACAGACATAATAAGTTCCACAATGGAACCTCCGATATTGGGTAACAGAGAATATACATGCTGAGCTCCATGATGGAGCCTCCGGTACGGGTAACAGATGACAGACATAATAAGTTCCAAAATGGAACCTCCGATACCGGGTAACAGCTAACAGATATCACCTGATGCTAAGGATGCCACGAATACATTGTTAGAAATTGGACAATCATTCATTGTACAAACATATCATTTTAGAAAATAGATCTTAATTCATCATACAGAAAATAAATAAAGTTGAATATAACTTTACTAAGTTATTACTCACAGTTGGCTTCGGGTACAGACAGACAGAGCACACTAATCAAATGGTCTACGACACATGACCTACATGAACACATAACAAATACACATTTGAAACACACGTTGGAATGCATCTAACCCATTACGTTCTTGTTCTTAGTGTGTCCCTACCCTTATTCTTATTATGGTGTCTTGACCATGGCCCAGGAATGCCTAGAATGGAATGAGGATGCAAAAATTGCACTCGAAATCATTTTTCAAAACTTGCTGAAAACAGGGTCCACGCTCGAGCATGGCTTTCCTCGCTCGAACAGACATGCAAAAAGTGAAGGTTTGCTCGAGCGTGACTTCCTTAACTCGAGCGGACTGTAAACTCTTGAAAAAGTACTGGTTGCTTATTTTTCATGCTCGACGGACGCTCGATCTCCGCTTGAGCGTGAGACTCAGGCCCTCGCTCGAGCGTGATTTCTGTTGCTCGAGTGTGCTACAAGACATATGAACTTCTGGATACATGCATTTCACACTCGAGCGGGTATTATGTCGCTCGAGCGGAAGTGCACGCATTCAGAGTGCTTCGCTCAAGCGTGAACTCCTATGCTCGAGCGTAGATTCAAATTCTGGAATTTCCAGATTTGATCTCCAAGCTTCAAACTTAAACCAAACACTTCAAAACTCATCCTCTTGGGCCAAAATTCTGGAAAACATTTAGAAACTCACAAAACATCCTGCTTTGAAGATCATTTCATGAAATCAAGGCCCAAAAGCATGCCAATTGTTCAAAAATTCAACTTAAACTTCATGAACTCTCCAAAAACATGACATACATGAAATGATTAAGCTTCAAGTTTCCAAATCGTGATCAAATGAAATGAAAGGATGTAAAAATGATGAATTCTTATAACTAAGCTCAATTTATGACATGCATGAGAGAATTCCTAGTAAACATGCTCCAAATGTAATGAAATGTACATGCATGTATGAATTGGTCTTCCTTCCTACTTCTTAAGCTTGGTTCTTATATCTCCTAACTCAATTCACTTAATTTCATGGGTGAATCAACTCAACTTCAAGACTAAAGGCTTGGTTTCTTACCTAAGCTACTCAATTGAGCTCCACTTAAGCAAAATCTTGAGCAATTCACTAAATCTCCTAGCAATTCTTCCATTTGCTTCTTGAGATCAACTCTCACTCTCTAATTCTCTCTTCCTCTTATGTTTGGAGCTTTAAGATGGGAAATAAGAGTGTCAAAAACATGTATAAGAGAAATAAAGTGGTCATGTATAAGTCCACTTAGTGGCATTTAGTTAATTGGCCTAAGCTAAGCTAAGTAGCATTAATTATTCTAATTTAATCATTCCAAATCAAATTTTAATTAAACCTACCATAAAATTCTATCAATTCCACATAACACATATACTAAATCAATTTCATGATCGGATGCCGTTAAGGCCTTCGATTCACAAAAGGTAACAGAAATTTCAAACATATATTCTTACAATGAACAAATAAAACATAAATAATGCACCACATATGCAATTAATTCAAAATCTGATCTTAATAACTTATTAGGCATATTAAATCATGGATTATCGTTAATCTTGAGTCGGGGTTGTTACAATCGGTCTCTACTAATCATGATATGTTCTTTTATAAACCTCATGTGTTCTTATTATGGTTATTAATCTAACCTTACTATGTGATGCACAGGCATACAAGTATAGACTGAGATTTGCAAGAATTAGAACAAATCAACTTATGTTTGTTTGTGAAAATGGTTTGAATTTGCCACCCTCAAGTGGGCTTAAAACGCGGATTTGCCATCAAACAAGATGAGCATAAAATACGATTTTGCCACAACAACGTGGGCTTCAAACTCACATTCATTGAATTGTTCCAATTCAAACAACCAAGCCTTTATCCACAGGCATTCATGCAGTTTAGCATTTAAGCACATAGCCTCATGGCAAGCATGCGAAACATGGCAATATTTCAATCACACTCATACAAGCATGCTAAAGCATAAAGTTCACCGAGTACTCCAAGCCAAAACAGAAACTAGTTAGAAAATGCATGATCCTAACTATACAAGATGCCTAATGCAACACATGCAGTAAGAAATTAATAGGCTCGGCTACCTAATATGGCATTTGCAACACTTTGATAGCATGCTTTGAAACATGTATTCAAAGAAGTATTGAAATTACAATGCAGTTTGAATGATGAGCCGAGCCTCGGTACATGCAAGACAAGATGAATGGATGAAAACATGCAAACATGAGGTATGCTAATCGAAAATGTCCCTAATCTAACCATCGAAAACGGGTAAATAAAAGGGAGAAAGACGTGAGGTTGGAAGACATGCACACACGCACGCACACTTATTACAACATTATGCCCTCGCAAAGGAGAGTCCGAATGAACTAGCTAACTAACTACGCTAATTAAGCTAATTATTTACAACATGAAACTAATTAACTATTCTAAGCTAATTATTACAACAATTGGAATAAATTAACTAGCTTACTCTAAGCTAATTTAAATATTACAAACCGAAATTGAAGAATTAGTTACACTAACTAATTAAGTACGACATTTGAATTAACTAGCTATACTAAGCTAACTGAAGCAATTAAATGGCCTCAAGGGCGAGGGACGCACGTATGCTCGGTTGTTTTCCTCCTGAAAATCCATCGCCTTGCCATTGCAGCCTCTGTTTGCACACGATTGAACACCAACAGTGCCACTGATTCCAGAACGCTTCTGCTTCAACTCAGGAACACACTTGTACAATTTGCACTGATGGCCGGTCAGCTACCAATGGTGGTTGTCGGCTACCATTGGTGGCCGGTCGGCCACTTTTGGTGGTCAGTCGGCTAATACTGGTGGCCGATCGGCTACCCTTTCCTAAACTTCCTTGTTTGCTGTAACAGAGAGCAAATAGAGGCAAACAGTGTATTCTCAAGGAGTGTATGCACTGCTACTCTCCTTATCATCACACAAGCTCAAAGGAGAGTAACTCTTGGCCCTCAAACCATCAACCAAGCATTTTCCACGCATGATGGCTAAGGAACCAAGCTTGTACAAGCTTAATGAATGCACAAACAAGACTTAACAAGACCACCACCCTATCATATATGATCAAGGGTGATGGTGACCAAGGAAAATGGCACATTTCATCACTTTTGAGTATAAAATGTCCCATTTGTCTCGTGTTTGAATTAACGTCCGATCCAAACACATGCAATGCAACACGAAGATGCTTAATCTTGCCTCTTTTACTTCTTCATTTTTATTTACTCATTTTAGCTTACCAATCCATTCTTTAATTGATTAAGTCAAGGTGAGTGTTCCTAATGAAGAGGTGTCAACCAAGGGATGATTTAAGGCAAGAGAGAGGTCATGCCTTTGGTTAGTAGAAACCCTCAAAAGAGGATTGAAACCATTAAGCATGAACCTCAATTTCAAGCTTAAACACAGCCCGAAGGTTAACCAACCCTCAAAGCAAATGAAAAAGTGAAGAAGTGAGGGAGGTTGCAGATATTTAGGTGCTGGAATTAGGCATGAAAAAGCATTAAAACATGTAACCAAAATACACAAATGATGCTCAATGCCTAGAAACACTGAGCTAGTTAAGGAAATTACACCACAGTTATGTAGTACAAAGCTCAAAAGCAATAACCAGCCCAAAATAGATGCAAAATAGTCCAAAATATAGCTTAAAACATTCTGAAATTAAGCTAACACAAGCTAGAAGAATAGGCTAAAGCATGAAGCATGCTAGACTAGTAAGCAAGACACAAGGAGGGGAGGCTACCTCCTCTATTTTTGGACTTCAAAACATGTTTTTATTCACTGAACTAGCTCTGAAAAACAGTGTTTAAAAGCTTGAAAAAAAATAGCAAAAGGGTGGGAAACACAAGGGCAATGGCCTCTAAAACAAGGTACAAAGAAGAGCTATCAACCCCTCAACCTTTAATGGCCTTAGGACCCAAGCTTCAGCCCAAAAACACAGAGTTTTTATAGCCCAAAATCAGTTGGAATACATGCTAGAATGAAGACAAGAGTAGCTAAAACAATAAGCTAAAACATGAGGTTATACTACAACAATGCAAAAGACTACTCATACAACACAAACAGCCCCAAACAGAGCTAAAGCAACCCAAATCAAAGGTAAAAACATGCTGGAAATAAGCAAAGTTAAGCTACAAAAGCATGCTAACATATAAAGCTAACTAGGAACTCAGACAAGACACAAGGAGGGGATGCTATCCCCTCCAATTTCGGACTTCAAAAGAAGGTTTTTACCACTGAAAAACCTCTTAATTTCAGTGTTTAAAGGCCCAAAAAGTTTGATTTGAAGGTGAGGAAAGATGGCACAAAAAGCTCCGCAAGCTAAGGCAAAAGGAGGGACAACCCCCTAACTCAAAATAACCTCAAACCACCATTTTTAAACCATAAAAATAGAGTTTTTTGGAGTTCAAAACCAGCTCAAAAACAGTTTGAAAAGATGGCAAAACAAGTTATGCAAAACAAGTTTAAAAGGTGAGTCTTATACCTTTTGAAGCACAACACGATTTAGGCACAAATAAGGCACCAAATCAAGCTAAAATCACCTTCTAAAGCTGAAAGAAGGTCCCAAGGAATCACAGCCCAAAGATAAGCAACTTTGGTTAGGGGTTGATAGGCAAACTAGAAGTGTATATCTACGTGTATACACAAAAAGGCAAGAGAAGAGAATTGTAGAGAGAGAGGATTGTATAGAGAGAGGCTCTCAAATCTTTCTAACCTTGAAAACAATAGAGAATGGCCTCTATAGATAGAAATACAAGAGCTTTCGTCGAAAATATCTGAATTAGAGATAGCTGGAGCAGTGTGATACAGCTGGAGGAAAATATCTGCAAAATCTGAGCTTTCTGGACACTTGTGGCCGACCGGCCACCACTAGTGGCCGACAAGGGTCACTCCTGGCCAACCTATGGCTGTCAAACTCCATTTGTGGCCAACACATGGCCGACAAGCTTCATTGGTGGCTGACAAGCAAAAACTGGTTTTTGGCCCCAACTTCAAACAAGCATATCTCTTTCATCTGGACTCCTTTGTAGGTCATTCTTGAGTCTAAATTGTAGCCCCGGAAGTCTTCTTTCCAATGGTGGTATCCTTACATCAAAATTCCAAGTGTGCTAAGAGACATATTTCTTTTAGTGAAGATTGCTCATTTCGGTCCTAATTGGATTGATGCCCAACTTCAACCAGCCATAGCTCCCTCATCTAGACTCGGCTTTAGGAGATTCTTGAATGTAAAATGAATCCCTGGAAGTCCAATCTCCAACGTGTGGCCTCATAGCTGAAATCCAAGTGTACAAAAGGATAGGCCTGATTTAGCGAGGGCTGCTCGACTCTCTCTTAACGGTTCATGCCCATCTTCTTCCTCAACTTGGTTTCTTCTCTCCCCTCTTATTTTCTTCAACTCCAAACCTCTAAATAAGGTTTCTTGAAAGATTTTTTCCAAAGAGTTTACTTCTCTTTCATTTATTTCCACTTTGTTCTTGTTCAGTTTACCGAAAAGCACAACATTTAACGAAATGCGAACCTCGGAACATCGTAGGAACTCTTTTTCAAAAATATTTTGAAAGAGGGCGTTTTAAGGTCTAAAAATCATTTTGGTCAAAAGGCTTTGGTCCAAAATGGGGTGTGAGGTTGGGATTTAGAGCTCCTATTGCCGAAGAAATCGAACCTTTGCATAGCATAGCCTTCACCATTAAGTACAATCAGTGACGCCCAAGTCTTAAGGGCGGTCATAAATGGGATGTCTACAGTTGCCCTCTTTGATAGAGCTCGAAAGTCATGAAATGACGTGAGTGAATGTCAAAGCCCAGAGACGACCCATTTTGACAAGGCCGAAGACTTGGACAAACAAACAAACAAAATGCAAATGCAGTTGGTTAAACCCAAGGATTGCCTACGTATCCCTTTGCAAGGAATCAAACCAGCGTAGTTCAGGGGCAAGGTGCAAAATAATACACAATGCAACAAAACAATGAAAATAATATACAATGCAATGCAATAATCAAACCACAAGCAGTGCAAAACCACACAAATATCATAAAGGGGATGAAAATGCAACATCAAACTACGATTAACACAAAAAGGTGCCGGAGCATTCTAACCATAATTCTTGCGAAATAGGTGCATGCACATACAGAACTATCTGTTTCGCAGAAAGAATACAAGTAATTGGGTAGGATGATATGAGTGAGGAATGATCTGCTGAGGAAAGATCGTAATCCTACATGCTGAATGCAATAGGATAAAGTACAATGCAATAGATGCAATGGATGCAGTGAATAAGGGACGCAAGCCGAACCACATTTTACCTAGAAAAGGTATGGACACAAAACAGACCACGTCTAACACAGAAAAGGTGCCGAAACCCTCAGACCACAATTCTTTTAATGGAATAGGTGCGTACACATTACCATAGAACCATACTTTAACGGGAAAAGTATAAGCACATGCCAAACTAAGCTTAACATGGAAAGGATGCAGGCGATAAAATGGATAATATAGGAGATGCATACGATAAATGCTATATGCAATGCAATAGACGTAATAGATGATGTAGATATGATGTAGCAGCTAGGAAATCGAAGTACCTTACAGGGGCAATTGGCAATGACTCACCTCATGCTGTTGTGGATCTTTCTCTTCTACATCTTGCGCTTCCAAACTACAGGTACCACTTTTCTCCCTGGCTATGTTCGCAACTTTCTCTATTCTCCAACAGGATGACAGACTAGATTGGTTCAGTATCCAGAATTGAGGCACATACACGCTACTTGAACCTATAGGGCTACCATATAGATTTTAAGCCGAGGATACACCACTAGGTATTTAAACCAGACTTTAGTCTCAAAAATTTCGAACCTTTGCGTTCTAGGCATCAGCCATTCGAACTCTAGTTTTCACCGTCTCAGTTGATCTCTTAGGAACTCACCGCAAACACAGGTAGGTGGCTATATCAGACCACCGAAATTCGTTCAGGCATGACAAACACCAAAGAAATTGCACATTTAGAGGATTTAAGGTCTCCAGACTAGAGAGTGCACAAGACAATGCGAGCAGGTGCACAAAATAATGCTTTACAGGTGCACAAGACAGTGCGTAATGGTGAATGAATGCACAAAATAGTGCTATACAAAATGCAATGCACAAAAAAGTGCAATGCAGGGTGCACAAGATAGTGCGATGTAATGTGAAATGCACAAGACAGTGCGATGCAGATGATACGTAAGATAACGAACAAAGGATGCGCAAGATAGCGCGACATAGGGGTGCACGCACAAGATAGTGCGATGCAAAGTGCACAGGACAGTGCAATACAGGGTGCACAAAACAGTGCGATACAAGTTTGCATAAGATAGTGCGATACAGGGTGCACAAGATAGTGCGATACAGGGTGTACAACATAGTGTGATACAAGTTTGCACAAGATAGTGCGATGCAGGGTGCACAAGATAATGAGATATGGGGTGCACAAAATAGTGCGATACAGGGTGCACAAGATAGTGCGATGCAAGGTGCACAAAATAGTGCAATATGGGTTAAATGCACAAAACAATGCAATGTAAGTGTGCACAAGATAGTGCGATACAAAGGTGAATGCATGAGACAGTGCAATGCAAGGTGCACATGACAATGCGATACAGGGTGAATGCACAAAATAGTGCGATACAATGCACAAACAAGTGCAAGTAAGGTGCGCAAAATAGTGTGATGCAATGCACAAACAAGTGCAGGTAAGGTGCGCAAAATAGCGCGATGCAATGGACAAACAAGTGTAGGTAAGGTGCGCAAAATAGCGTGATGCAATGCACAAACAAGCACAGGTAAGGTGTGCAAAATAGTGCAAGGCATGTTCTATGCAAAAGATACGAGCATTTTCTATGCAAGATGAGAGCATGTAATGAAATACACAAGATAGTACGATACGCAAGAAAGCACGAGTGTAAATTGCACAAAATAGTGCGAGTGTGATACAAAGTGCACAAAATAATGCGAACAAAACAAATGCACGAAATAGTGCGAACAAAGCAAATGGACAAAATAGTGCGAGTAAAGTGAGTGATTGTGTGATAAATGTACTAAGTAAGATTATTGTGCGATAGATGCACAGAAGTGAGATTATTGGTTCACAATGCAACACAATGACAATGCATGTTCCATGCAAGATAAACAACTGATGCAGGATGTTCATTGAAAGCATGTTCTATGCATGAGTATAAGCATATTCTATGCGGAATTGAAAGCAGGCATATTCTATGCATGAATCATAAACGATGCGTGGCACGCATGCAGCAGAAGTGTAAGCATATTCTACACAATAGAAGAGAATCGAATGTGTTTTGGTGCCTCCGATTTACCTCTCGAAGGACTTTGTAACATGCTTAACTCAAAAAGGATACATCCCGTTCATATTGGTGAAGGGTAACATCTGCATGTGAAAACCACGGGTGCTACTTGGACTACCATTCTGACTTGAAGCAAGCTTAACCTTGGGGTCGAGATACACTTATACTCCAGTGAAAGGCGAGGCCTGAGAAGGTGCACCTGGAATGTAGTCTCGGAATTTGCTGAAGTTGAAACAAACTTAGATGCTTCAAATTTTCCCTCTTTTCTTTTGCTTTGCAGTCCAGAACCTATATAGTTTTAGATAGGTCCTGGTTCGATTGTTCTCACATGATCTGGGTTGAACCCTACAGTTTATGAAAAAAAGAATCCTATTTTGTACAAATGTAGAGAATGACATAGCACTCTGAGCCCAAAACGATTTATTTTTGAAATTGAAAAATGAATTCTTAATCGGGTATTGAGTCTACGACCGACCACAATCAAAACAACTCAACAAAGAGAAAAGGAAGGTAAAACAACCTAAACACACTAAACGACTCAAAACAAGAATCGAGACAAACAACAAACAACAATCACAACACTCGGATATGTTCCAATGGCGAGAGACCTCTCGGTTCACGAGGAGCCAGTTTCTCCGGGTATTGTTTTCCACCCTTTCTCATTTGTGATTCTCACATCACTCTGGCACTCAATCTCTATTTTTTTGAAAAAGCCCTTTTCTCACTTTTTCTCTTAGAGCACATCTCTCTATTCTTTAATCTCTCTTCTTTTTTATCCCTTCCTTGGGTGGTTAATGGATAAGCAGGAAGTTGTGGGCTCTTGCCCCTAGTATTCTACTAGATTCTCCTTCTTTCGCTCACAACTCGTGAACTTTCCCACAAAGGGGTAGTGGTGCAACTGGATGTGCAGTAGATCTGCAACTAACATCAGTTGACGGTACCCTGGCTTAACTTGACCGAGGTGAGTTACAGCATGTCCCACCGGCCAGGTATACATTTGATTGGTCTGACACATTACTTTTTCTACGTCCCTATTCTGGGTTAGATGCTAATTTGGGTGTGATTGTTCGGATGAAGGAACCGAACATCCCGCTCCATTTCCAGTTCATGCTTCGCACTTGGTTTGATACCTCGCTGCTTGGAGGATGAGAGAGCTTTTGGCCCTCTGCTGTTAGTTTCAGTTGTGCCTTTTTCTGGCAAGTATGGTGCCTTTTTGGCAAATATGTTGACAACGGGAAAAAGACAAAAAACCCGACTCAACTGTGCCCCTAGTTCATCATTTTGACCATTTTTTGTTTTGGCTTTCTACGAAAACAAATTTTGACCAACATGAGAGTTAGATTAACATACTTGTTCGATTTTCTGATTTGAAATCATGCAAGTCAGGTTGTGAGCACTGAAAATTTTCCTTTTTTGGATCCAAGAAATGGTCCAATTTTGGAAAAATAGAATAATTTTTGAGAGAATTAGTCAGCCTCACTAAAAATCCTCAAAACTATTTTTGCAAATGGCCACTGCTCTACCAACACGGAATCTAATCTCGAGATGCACAATCTCAGATCTGAACTTGAATTGTCTTGCAGCTGAATCTTCCAATGGAATAGGACAGTCCGATTTTGAATGAAGCTGAGCCAATTTGCACATGGGTAGGATAGCCGAGTTGAACAAAGGTAAACCAATCAACATGGATGAGCCAAGCAGGCTGAAAATGATTGGACCGAACTTCAGGATGAAGTTGCCTATGTATCCCAAACATGGGAATCAGGCCATATGTAGTTTCGGGTTGAGGTTCACTCGGGTGTTGACACTCTCCTTTTACACTCTAACTTTTGCCAAAGTCGCCCTTTCGGGTTTTCAACCTTGCAAGCTCTGTTTTTCTTTTTCTTTTTTCATTTCTTTTGTTCTTTGCTTTTCTTTTGTTCTTTTCTTTTCTTTTGTTCTTTTCTTTTTCTGTTCATTTTTTTCTTTTTTGTTCTTTCTTTTTATTTTTCTTGCTCTAACTTTTGCGTAGGTCACCCTTCTGGGTTTTCGGCCCAGCGAGCCTCTCAAGGATAAAAAATTTAACTTTGTCCATGTTGATTGGTCATAGGATATCTAAGCCATCTGAATCTAGGAGAATGGCTGCTGTTTGCTGATGATGTAGGAGTCCATCCAATTGGGGTTCGAAATTTGCCCCTAGTGTTATGGATAAGAACTCGATTGTCCTTTCAGCAATAATTGCTCTTCTCTCAGATTCTGGGATTTGGCTTTCTTGCCAGTTTTCATTAGCTTGAAAAATGACTAATCTTTCACTCTTCGAGCCTATCTGACATTTTTGCCCCTAGTTCAACGGCTACTTCTGATCTGGCTTTGCAAACTTCTTTTGATGACATCTGACCTTCTTGATGTGATCTTCTTGTCCCTAATTCAAGGGTTGCTTCCAATCAGGTCATACAAGCCTTATGTTTTGGTTGATTGTTGAACATTCTGAATTAAAGTTCAAGGTTTGAAAGTAAAAGGGGTCGAGTCTTGAGGCTGAGAGTGATCCTATGCTGTATGATCTCGAGAGCGATTCCACGCATGTTTTGCAGGACCACGCAAAACATTTTTTGAAATCCTTTAATAAAGTGACTAGTCGCTCGCGTCAGAGACAATGTAGAACCAATCTGGATCAAGCCAGGATCCTTCTCAGTACTCACATCAACAAACATGATTTCATTCATTAAGAGCTTAGCGTGCCTCTCTTTCTCTTAGTTTGATTAAATTTTTACAAATCCCGAGGAATTCTTCCTCTTTGTTTTCATCACAGTGTTTGAAAAGTTTTGAAAAGCTTAGGTCAATGCAATGATTTCAAGGCACATAAAAGTAGGTGAAAATTTTTGCCGTTTCATTCAGATCTTCTGGCACAACTGGCTCCATGGCAGAAACAGACGCGAAAGAAAGAGTGTAAAAGACAAACACAAAACAAGAAAGTGATGCCCGAGTTAACACGCTCGAAAGCACCAACCTACGACACAACAAGACGGACTCCATACAAAAACACTAACTCAATACAACACAAAGAATTGACTCAATACCAAAGTCAGAAAGTACAGTAAACAATATTTTCAAATTGCTTAAAACAGCACATGCCATCCACCATATCTGGAGTAAAATGAGCGCCATCAGCAGGTGGTTCGTCCCCCGATCACATAATCATATTATCCCCCAAGTTCATCGGTCTAGTATCGATAGACTTTGTAGGCCCTGGTGCGACGATGACCTCTTTGTCAATCAAATCTTGTATTTCATGGCGAAGATAAAACAACTGTTAGTGTCATGACCGATTTGTTGATGGAAGGCACAGTACTTGGCAGCATTATGCTTGCCGAAAGGGGATCCGGGAGAGGCTGAGGCTCAAGGGGTTTGAGATGGCCTTGTCCTATGAGGATTTGGAGAGCTTTGGATAAGGCCATGTAGAGTGAGGTGAAGACCCTCTGGCCTCGAGGTTGGTGCTTCAAGGTTTGCGGAGTTGTGTTGGATGTCTCGGCAAAGGGGTTAGTAGGTGCTGACTGGGTTAGATGATCTCTTCCGAGTGTAGGATTGGAGCTGAAAGGGGTGTTTCTAGTACGACAGCCCTTCTCTTGGCTTTCCATTTGATTCAGAATGCTCTCATCCTGAGCGGCAAAAGTGTCATCGACAGTTATTGCAACAACTGCAAGCACTTGTTCAGTCCTTCAGCCTTCAAAGCCTTAACAGCCTACTGAAGATGTTCATAGGGACCAATACCTGCCCCAACCTTATTCTTGCCATTTGCCTCCACTTTGCCAAGGGATTGGCCTTCTTCCAATGCAGCCCGTTCCAAGATTAGGGAGCCTTTTGACATGAAATCCCTGGTATGTGATGTGGCCGATGATGGAGCCAATATCCCAAAGGCTAGATCTGCCACTATTCTCTAAAGATCTTCAATCATTCCTACATCTCAGTAGTAGTGGGTTCATGGGTTTGAGAAGATTGGGGTTTGAGTGCATCCATCATGCACAAGTTCGTGCTTTCTGGAATGAACACCTCAGGCTTGGGTAGATGGGCCGAGGTGATATATATGCTGGGCTTGTAGGTGAATTGTAGTGTATGGATGAGGTTAAGATGTGGATGAGGTACTTGGTCATTGGGGTCTTGAGGTGGAGCTATCGTCTGGTTGTCGATGAGATTCTGGACCTCATGACGAAAACGGTAGCAACGATCAGTGCCATAACCGCGCTGCTGGTGATACACGCAGTATTTGGTGGGGTTATGTCTGGCAGGGAGTGGGTCAGGCAGAGGCTGAGGAGCAAGGGCTTTGAGATACCCTCTTTCCATCAGGACTTTCAGTGCGCTGGTTAGGCTCATATAGAAGGGAGTGAAAGTTCTGCCTTGAGCTCGGGTTGGGCTGGCTATTTGTAGGCTTGATTTGGCAAAAGGGTCGGCTGTGGTGACTGTATTGATTTCAGTGGGTTTGGGAATAGTGCTACTGCCGGCATTGGTACTCCCTGAAATCGCCCTCCTTGTTGGTTCACTTGTTCTGGGAATAATCCCTCTGTTGAACGCACTCTCGATCTGAACCCCTAATTCATGCAAACTTTTGAAAGTTAATAGTGGAGCAACTATTAACTTTTGCAGCATATCAGGCTCAAGGTTCTGCACCACTATCCGCACTTGATCCCTCTCAGAAGGGTGACTTGTCATCTGTGTTGCCTTTGCTCTCCACCTTGCAACAAATTCCACAAAAGGCTTTTCAGGATTTTGGTGGGTTGCTTCAAGCTCTTGAGCGGTCATTTCAACTTGGGTATTGTAAGAGTATTGATCAACAAAGGCCTCAGCCAACTCTTCCTAGTTTTGCTTCACTTTATCCTTCAACTTGGCGTACCAAGTGGTTGCTATGCCCTACAGGGTTCTTTCATACAAAGAGAGTTTCTGAGGCTTAGTCAGACCCATCAATTTCAAGACATCCAAGAAGCCGAATGTGTACCATAGGGTCTCCAAACTTGTCGAAACGATCAATGTATGGCATTCTGAATCGATCTGGGAGCCTTACAGCGGCCTCGGTATACCCATCCTCAATGTCGGGAATGGAGTTAAGGCCCTGTGCCTTTTTAAATTGCTTCTTAAGGTTCGTAATTTTTATCGAGGTCGGATCGAGATCATTAGTATCTAGAGGATAAAGCCTCTCATTAGGCTGCACCAAGGGTTTGAAAACTCGAGCTTGAGCCAACCATCTCGGGGATCCGGACCTTACAAATCTTCAGCTGGCGAAAGTGGGTCAAAGTTCGGCTGGGGTCCCGAGACTGGATGTGTGGTAGGTGCTCCAGATGGGTGTTGCATTTCAATATTGGTCTCATCTTGCATGGCGATTCCCTGGTTTAATGCCGCTATCATAGCCACAACTTCTTCCGGACTCTGTGCCATCACGGGTTTGCTGAGTTGAATAAAGGTGATCTAACTGGTGACTGTCGGATCAGTTGAACCAATGACCTCTAATTGGCCCTTCTTTGCCCTGCCATCAGCGAAGGAACACTGGTTGTCTCTGAACTAAATCTCCAACCTGATAAAGTCTATCAACACAAGTCTAGTGTACCTGGGAGATATTGGAGCCTTCTGAAACTATGGTTCCAGGACTACCTAGCAAAAGAGAAAACAGACAGCACCTCAGCCTGGTTTCACCAGAACAGATATGAGCATAGCTGAATGACTATACTCCACACTGAACTCTGCCCCAAAACAGAAACCAACTTGGCAACTGATATGCACAACCCTGTACAGTTTCACTGTAAAGCACATACCAGTTAATTGAGAGCCAAAACACCTCTATGAGGGGGATAAGGTTACCCTGTCCTACTTTCGTCAGGAGCTAGGGATTCACTACGCAAACAAGCGGTTTCATACAATCCTGCATTCAGGTGAGCAACCTGTCTTAGTTTGCAACAGTCTCTATGGCTTCCGATATGCAACTAGGTCGATTGGTCAAAAAGGGTACCTCAGCAAGACCACCTAATATACCTCTCACACCTAACACCGAGAAATGAAAGGAGGATCAAATGGTATAGCGATAGTCTAGATCCAAGGGTTGTGTTCCCATCGTAGCAGAGCCCGCAATTGGTCAGCCTTTTGGCAAGCTTTTCCAAGCAAGCCTTTGGTAAACCACTCAGGAATAGTAAATGGCAAACACTGTGACTTAGACGCACTGATGCAAATACAAATGCAAAGAAACACATAAGTGTAGATAAAACAACATATCATTAGCTCGAGTTAAGTTGTCTAAATCCCCAGCAGAGTCGCCAGAAACTGTGGGCTCGCATTTTTCCGTGCCCCTGCCTTTCAGAAAGGGTTTGAAAAGAAGGTCTCACAGTTTGGACTCCCATGGTTCTGAATCTAGTCTCACAAGTGCAATATGAAACTGATAAACACCAAAGAGTCCAAATCCGGCAAATCTTTTTGAAAAATCAGATTTTAAATCAAATAATGCCAAAATTGGACTGCTTTGCCAGATTACAGAGTCGCCACCTAAATATTTTATTTTGGGGAAAATTTAGGAAACCTTGACTCGTGCCAACGGCCATGTGTCCTCATCACCAAAGTTGCCTCGGCTTGGGAACTTGGGTACTAGAGGGGAAGGTCCTGAAATGAGCACCCCCGCTCGCCCGATCAAACATCGGCCTCTACTAATCATGATATGTTCTTTTATAAACCTCATATTTTCTTATTCTAGTTATTAATCTAACCTTACTATGTGATGCGCATGCATACAAGTATAGACTGAGATTTGCAAGAATTGGAACAAATCAACTCATGTTTGTTTGTGAAAATGGTTTGAATTTGCCACCCTCAAGTGGGCTTAAAACGTAGATTTGCCATCAAACAAGATAGGCTTAAAACAGGATTTTGCCACAACAACGTGGGCTTAAAACTCACGTTCATTGAATTGTTCCAATTCAAACAACTAAGCCTTCATCCACAGGCATTCATGCAGTTTAGCTTTTAAGCACATAGCCTCATGGCAAGCATGCGAAACGTGGAAATATGGTAATCACACTCATGCAAGCATGCTAAAGTATAAAACTCACCGAGTACTCCAAGCCAAAACAAAAACTAGTTAGAAAAATGTATGATCCTAACTATACAAGATGCCTAATACAACACATGCAATAAGAAATTAATAGGCTCGACTACCTAATATGGCGTTTGCAACACTTTGATGGAATCCTTTGAAACACGTATTCAAAGAAGTATTGAAATTACAATGCAGTTTGAATGATGAGCCGAGCCTTAGTGTATGCAGGACAAGATGAATGGATGCAAACATGAGGTATGCTAATCGAAAATGTCCCTAATCTAACCATCGAAAGTGGGTAAATAAAAGGGAGAAAGACGTGAGGTTGGAAGACATGCACACACGCACGCACACTTATTACAACATTACGCCCTCGCGAAGGAGGGTCTGAATGAACTAGCTAACTAGCTACGCTAATTAAGCTAACTATTTATAACACGAAACTAATTAACTATTCTAAGCTAATTATTACAACAATTGAAACAAATTAACTAGCTTACTCTAAGCTAATTTAAATATTACAAACTGAAATTGAAGAATTAGTTACACTAACTAATTAAGTACGACATTTGAATTAACTAGCTATACTAAGCTAACTGAAGCAATTAAATGGCTTCGAGGGTGAGGGACGCACGCATGCTCGGTTGTTTTCCTCCCGAAAATTCACCGCTTTGCCATTGCAGCCTCTGTTTGCACATGATTGAACACCAACAGTGCCGTCGACTTCTAGAATGCTTCTGCTTCAACTCAGGAACACACTTGTGCAATTTTCATTGATGGCTGGTCAGCTACCAATGGTGGATGTCGGTTACCATTGGTGGCCGGTTGGCCACTTCTGGTGGTCAGTCGGCTACTGCTGGTGGCCAGTCGGCTACCCCTTTCCTGAACTTCCTTTTTTGCTGTAACAGAGAGCAAACAGAGGCAAAACAGTGTATTCTCAAGGAGTGTATACACTACTACTCTCCTTATCATCACACAAGCTCAAAGGAGAGTAACTTTTAGCCCTCAAACCATCAACCAAGCATTTTCCATGCATGATGGCTAAGGAACCAAGCTTGTACAAGCTTAAAGAATGCACAAACAAGACTCAACAAGACCACCACCCTATCATATATGATCAAGGGTGATGGTGACATTTCATCACTTTTGGGTATGAAATGTCCCATTTGCCTCGTGTTTGAATCAACGTCCGATCCGAACACATGTAATGCAACACGAAGATGCTTAATCTTGCCTCTTTTACTTCTTCATTTTTATTTACTCATTTTAGCTTACCAATTCATTCTTTAATTGATTAAGTCCAAGGTGAGTGTTCTCTAATGGAAGAGGTGTCAACCAAGGGATGATTTAAGGCAAGAGAGAGGTCATGCCTTTGGTTAGTAGAAACCCTCAAAAGAGGATTGAAACCATTAAGCACGAACCTCAATCTCAAGCTTAAACACAGCCCGAAGGTTAACCAACCCTCAAAGCAAATGAAAAAGTGAAGAAGTGAAGGGAGGTTGCAGATATTTAGGTGCTGGAATTAGGCATGAAAAAGCATTAAAACATGTAACCAAAATACACAAATGATGCTCAATGCCTAGAAACACTGAGTTAGTTAAGGAAATTACACCACAACTATGTAGTACAAAGCTCAAAAGCAATAACCAGCCCAAAATAGATGCAAAACAGCCCAAAATATAGCTTAAAACATTCTGAAATTAAGCTAACCCAAGCTAGAAGAATAGGCTAAAACATGAAGCATGCTAGACTAGTAAGCAAGACACAAGGAGGGGAGGCTATCTCCTCTATTTTTGGACTTCAAAACATGTTTTTATTCACTGAACTAGCTCTGAAAAACAGTGTTTAAAAGCTTGAAAAAAAATAGCAAAAGAGTGGGAAACACAAGGGCAATGGCCTCCAAAACAAGGTACAAAGAAGAGCTATCAACCCCTCAACCTTTAATGGCCTTAGGATCCAAGCTTCAGCCCAAAAACACAGAGTTTTTATAGCCCAAAATTAGTTGGAACACATGCTGGAATGAAGACAAGAGTAGCTAAAACAATAAGGTAAAACATAAGGTTACACTACAACCATGCAAAAGACTACTCATACAACACAAACAGCCCCAAACAGAGCTAAAGCAACCCAAATCAAAGGTAAAAACATGCTGGAAATAAGCAAAGTTAAGCTACAAAAACATGCTAACATATGAAGCTAACTAGGAACTCAGACAAGACACAAGGAGGGGAGGCTGTCCCCTCCAATTTTGGACTTCAAAAGAAGGTTTTTACCACTGAAAAACCTCTTAATTTCAGTGGTTTAAAGGCCCAAAAAGTTTGATTTGAAGGTGAGGAAAGATGGCACAAAAAGCTCCACAAGGTAAGAAGCAAAAGGAGGGACAACCCACTAACTCAAAATAACCTCAAACCACCATTTTTAAACCATAAAAATAGAGTTTTTTGGAGTTCAAAACCAGCTCAAAAATAGTTTGAAAAGATGGCAAAACAAGTTATGCAAAACAAGTTTAAAAGGTGAGTCTTATACCTCTTGAAGCACAACACAATTTAGTCACAAATGAGGCACCAAATCAAGCTAAAATCACCTTCTAAAGCTGAAAGAAGGTCCTAAGGAATCTCAGCCCAAAGATAAGCAAATTTGGTTACGGTTTGATAGGCAAACTAGAAGTGTATCTCTACCTGTATGCACAAAAAGACAAGAGAGAGAGAAATCTAAAGAGAGAGGATTGTAGAGAGAGAGGCTCTCAAATCTTTTTAACCTTGAAAACAATAGAGAATGGCCTCTATATATAGAAATACAAGAGCCTTGGTCGAAAATATCTGAATTAGAGACAGCTGGAGCAGTGTGATACAGCTAGAGGAAAATATCTGCAAAATCTAAGCTTTCTGGACATTTGTGGCCAACCGGCCACCACTGGTGGCTGACCAGGCACCACTGGTGGCCGACAAGGGTCACTCCTGGCCGACCTATGGCCGTCAAACTCCATTTGTGCTGACACACATGACCGACAAGCTTTACTGGTAGCTGACAGGCAAAAACTAGTTTCTAGCCCCAACTTCAAACAGGCATATCTCCTTCATCTAGACTTTTTTGTAGGTCATTTTTGAGTCTAAATTGTAGCCCCAAAAGTCTTCTTTCCAATGGTGGTAGCCTCACATCAAAATTCCAAGTGTGCTATGAGATATCCTTCTTTTAGTGAAGACTAGTCATTTCGGTCCTAATCGGATTGATGCCCAACTTCAACCAACCATAGCTCCCTTATCTGGACTCGGCTTTAGGAGATTCTTGAATGTAAAATGAATCCCCGGAAGTCCAATTTCCAACGGTGGTGGCCTCATAGCTGAATCCAAGTGTACAAAAGGATAAGCCTGATTTAGCGAGGGCTGCTCGACTCTCTCTTAACGGTTCATGCCTATCTTCTTCCCCAACTTGGTTTCTTCTCTCCCCTCTTATTTTCTTCAACTCCAAACCTCTAAATAAGGTTTCTTGAAAGATTTTTTCCAAAGAGTTCACCTCTCTTTCATTCATTTCCACTTTGTTCTTGCTCAATTTACTAAAAGCGCAGCATTTAACGAAATGCGAGCCTCGAACATCGTAGGAACTCTTTTTCAAAAATATTTTGAAAGAGAGGGTTTTAAGGTCTAAAAATCATTTTGGTCAAAAGGCTTTGGTCCAAAATGGGATATGAGGCTGGGATTTAGAGCTCCTCTTGCCGAAGAAATCGAACCTTTGCATAGCATAGCCTTCACCATTAAGTAAGCAATCAGTGGCGCCCAAGTCTTAACGGCGGTCAAAAATAGGGTGTCTATAATAGCCAGTCCCGAATGTACCTGTATATGAACCAAGAGGCCCTCAGGCACATAGAGTTCCTCCAAACCCTGTGTTTGCTCCTTCAGTAGTGGTTCAACCAGCACAAAATATGGTTCCAAGGGATTAAATTGCTGATATTGTTAGAGAAATGTGTGGACCTATGGCTCGGGGAGTTCAAACTCCAGTGTACAGAAAATTTTACTTAGAGTGGGTGGATAGGGTACATGAGTATCCTAGGGGGTTTAGAATACCAGACTTTGCCCTTTTTTTTATGAAAGTGGGAGTTAGTCAACGGTGGAACACATTGCTAGGTTTACAGGCTAGTGTGGTGAGTTCGCCAACAATGATTACATAAAACTGAGACTCTTTTCAAATTCTTTAACTGGAGCAGCCTTCGTATGGTATATAAACCTTCCACCTGGCTCTATCCAAACTTGGCAGCAAATGGAGGAAGTTTTTCATGCCCAATTTTTCCAAATAGAACCTGAAGTTTCTATGGCAGACTTGGCAAAATTGAGCCAAAGGCTTGAGCCTGAATTTGTAAGATTGGCTCAAAATGGCTTGGAATTTAGGCTTCGAAAGAAGTTTGATTCAATTGAGTTTCGAGACTTAGTAGAGTTAACCTATAAGGTGTTTAGATATGAAACTTTACTTGAGGAAGAACAAGATCGAAGTAATGCATCATATAAGACCTACTATAGGGACCCTAATTATGAAATTGATGCAGCAGAGATTGTAGGAAAAGAACCTATGACTTATGAGGCATTAATTCAAAAAGACAGTACAATAGACTAGCAGTTTAAAAAGAAAGACCTGCATAGGAAGTGTTCTTTTGACTTAACTGTGGATTCGCCTTTTTTCGCGCCTCGCCTTTCGGAAAGGTTTGAAAAAGAAGGACTCACAGTTCGGACTCCCGCAGTTCTGAATCTAGTCTCACAAGTGCAATGTGAAAATGATAAACACCAAAGAGTCTAAATCCGGCAAACCTTTTTGAAAAATCGATTTTAAATCAAATAATGCCAAAATTGGACTGTTTTGCCAGATACAGAGTCCCTACCTAAATATTTTATTTTTTGGAAAATTTAGGAAACCCTGACTCGTACTGAAGGCCACGTGTCCATCATTACCAAAGTTGCCTCAGCTCGGGAGCTTAGGTACGAGAGGGGAAGGTCATGAATTGAGCACCCCCGCTTGCCCGATCAAAAGATCGGTCTCTACTAATCATGATATGATTTTTTAAAAACATTAATGTGTTCTTATTCCGGTTATTAACCTAGCTTTACTATGTGACGCACACAAGCAAGTATAGACTAGTTTGGTCAATTTGGAACAACTCAACTCATGTTTGTTTGCGAAAATGGTTTGAATTTGCCACTTCAAGTGGGCTTAAAGATGCAGATTTGCCACCAAACAAAGTGGGCTTAAAACATGATTTGCCACTCAACAAAGTGAGCTTAAAACATACATTTGTTGAATCATTCCAATTCAAACAACAAGCCTTCATCTATAGGCATTCATGCAGTTTAGCATTTAAGCACATAGCCTCATGGCAAGCATGCTAATCATGGCAACATGGTAATCACACTCATGCAAGTATGCTAAAACATAAAGACTTACCGAGTACTCCAAGCCAAAATAGAAACTAGTTAGAAAGATACATGATCCTAACTGTGCAAGATGTCTAATGCAACGCATGTAATAATGCAATTAATAGGCTCGGCTAGTAATATGGCATATGGATCAATTTGAACAACATGCGATTAAACACGTATTCAAAGAAGATATTGAAATTGCAATGCAGTTTGAATGATGTGCCGAGTCTCGGTGCATGCAATACAAATGAATGGATGCAAGGACACGATATGCTCATTGAAGCATGTCCCTAATCTAACCATCAAAAGCGATTAAATAAAAGGGAGACAGACGTGGGGTTGGAAAACATACACATACGCATGCACATTTATTACAACATTATGTCCTCACGAAGGAGGGTCCGAATGAATAAGAGCTTAAACTAATCTAAGCTAAGCTAATCTAATTAAACTAATTAGACTAAGCTAATTTAGACTAATTATTACAAATCAAATGAATAACTAGCAAACTAATTACTAATTATTATAACACTTCAACTAATTAGCAACTAATTAATTAAACGACAACACAAATGCGAATAAACTAAGCAATTAACATATTAAACCATGCTGCCACTGCTCCACCTCGGGAAGTGGAAGATGCACATGCTCGGTTTTTGCCCTGAAAAGATCTTCGTTTTGCTCTCGAAAAGCTCTGTTTGCAGGGTTAAGCATACTTCAGAACCTTTCTGCTCCACCTTACCAAAATTCTCTAAGGCTTGCATCAGTGGCCTGTCGGCCATGAATGGTTGCTGTCGGCCATCTGTTGGCCAAAAATGTGTACTGCCGGCCACTGATGTTTTGCAACAGAGCACAAACAGAGCAAAAGGAAGGTTTTTCCAAAGATTTGTTTGTCATGTATCCCTCCTTATCATCTCAAAACCTCAAAGGAATGACACACTTGGATCCAAAACCACCAATCAAGCAATTTCATTGCATGATGGCCAAAGATCCAAGTTGTACAATTTCGATAAATGCATAAATGAGACTCGAATGACCACCACCCTATCATGTATGATCAAGAGCAATGAAGACCTAGGAAAATGGCACATTTTATCACTTTTGAGTATAAAATGCCCCATTTTCCTTGTGTTCAAACTAATGTCCGGTTTGAACACATGCAATGCAACATAGAAACATGCTTATCTTGTCACTTTTACATGTCAATTTTGTTTACACATTTTAATTACCAAATCATTCTTTAATCCTTTAAGTCCATTGGTGAATGTCCTTTAAGGGAAGGAGGGTTCAAACCACAAGTTGCTTTGGGCATGAAAGAGGCATTACACTGTTGGTAATGAGCCCCCTAAGGAATTAAACCATTTGGTGTAACACCTCCATTTCACACTTAGGCAAACAAGTGGCTTGAAACCACTTTCAAAGAAAATCAAAAGTGAAGAATTGAGGGGGATTGCAAAGATGATTAAAGTGCTGGAAATGAATGATAAAAGCACTAAAACATGCAACCAACGCACACCAATGAGAGTTAAAGCCTTAAAACACTAAGCTAGTGAAGGAATTAACACTACAACCATACCATGCAAGGCTCAAATGAAACAAACAACCAAAAATAGAGGCAAAACAACCCTAAATATGGTCTAAAACATGCTGGACTCAAGATACAAAAAGCCAAAACATTAAGCCAATGCATGGGGTTGCACCATAACTATGCAAAACAAGACTCAAACAAACTAACCAGCCCAAAATAGAGCTAAAACATGTTATTTCAGAGGCTAAGACATGCTGGACTTGAGCTAAGTTAGGCTAAAAAAAACATGCTAACATGTGAAGCTAGCTAGGCATGCAAGCAAGACATAAGGAGTAGAGGCTAAACCCTCCAATTTTGGACTTCAAAATAAGTTTTTTACCACTGAAAGACCTCTAAAATTCAATGGTTAAAAGGCCCAAAAAAGTTGGTTTTAAAGTGATGAATAAAGGCACAAAAGCTATACAAGCAAAGAAACAAGAAGGGTGAACCACCCTCTAACTAAAAGGGGTTCAAAACACCATTTTTAAGCCACCAAAACAGTGCTTTTTACAGCTCAAAACCAACCCCAAAACAATTGAAAATAATGACAAAACAAGTATACAAAACAAGTATAAACAAGACAAGTGCTATACCTTTGAAGCAAAACACAAATTGGCCAACAATCCAAGCCAAAACCACCTTCTAGAGCTCAAAGAAGGTCCCGAGTTACCTCAGTTCCAAGACTAGCATCTTTGGTTAAGGTAGAGCATGTAAAAGTGTAGAGAAAACAAGCTTCAAGGCACAAAATTCTAAGAGAGAGAGAGAGAGAGAAATCTAGAGAGAGAGAATTTTTTTGTCTTCAAATTTTCTAACCCCCACACATGCAAGAGTGGGGTCCTATATATAGAAAATACAAAATCCCCTTACAAAGATACAGCCATACACGTGTTGGAAGATGCCTGAACCTATGCAAACAGCTGGCACAAAATATCACAAAATATCTGCATGAAACACTAATGGCCGGATGGCCGACAGGCCAAAAGCCATGGCTGGTAGCCTGCAAGGATGGCCGGCAGGCCATCAACAACTTCATTCTGAAAAGACCTTAGCATGGTTCAAAGATAAGACAAAAATGGATGCAGGGTTTGGAAAACTCAAACCTGTGGCGTTCTGTCGCGGACTTCGAGCGCTCGTTGAGCAATCAGACTTACCATTGGATGTACCTACAAGAGCATCCAAGTCTTAAAGGGTCGTAAAAAATGGGGTGTCTACAGTTGCCCCACTTTGATAGAACTCGGAGTCATGAAATGACGTAAGTGAATGTCAAAGCCTAGAGACGACCCATTTTGACAAGGCTGTAAGACTTGGACAAACAATCAAAACAGCAATAAATTGTTGCGCCTGCAAGCTGCGTACATATCCCTTTGGAAGGAATCAAACTAGCGTAGTTCTGGGGCAAAATGCAAATGATATGCATGATGCAAGAACATAACTTATGATCATGCAATGAGGCTGTGCAATGAAACATTTAAACACAAACGCAATGCAATGAAAATGCCATATTTAAACAGACCAAAACAGGACACAGCAATCTCAATTATGAAAAGAAGAAGTAAGCAAACATGCCACACATGGGAATGACGAGCCCAAACCACATTTCATGCAGAAAGGATGTAAGAAAATTATTCAAGCTTAACTACGCGACGCGCGGGAAAGACAGAGCACAACCAAAATCATCGAGCACACCTGAGATGCCAAACAAGATCCTAACGCGTCGCACGCGGAAGAAAACGAAGATGATGTGAACACCGGGACACACTCGAATGCTTGTAACCAAAACAAACAATCCCAATGTGTCTCACACGCGAGGGGAAAAGGTGGTGTAAACGCCAGGACGCACTCGAATGCTTTTAACCAACAGGAGTGGTGTGGTGTAAACACCGAGACACACCCGAATGCTTTTAACCAAAAGGAGTGGTGTAAACACTGGGACACACCCAAATGCTTATAACCAAAAGGAGTGGCGTAAACACCGGGACACACCCGAATGCTTTTAACGAAAAGGAGGTGGTGTAAACATCGGGACACACCCGAATGCTTTCAACCAAAAGGAGGTGGTGTAAGCACCGGGACACACCCGAATGCTTTTAACCAAAAAAGGTGGTGTAAACACCGGGACACACCTGAATGCTTTTAACCAAAAGGAATGATCCCAACGCGTCCAAATGCGAGAAGGGAAAGTGAAAAGATGCACAGGGCATGAGTGATTAAGTGCGATTGATGCACGAGTTAGGGGGAGTACGATGGATGCACAAAGTGAACAAGTGCGATAGATGCACAAAGTTAGGGAAAACATTCTATTACCGAGACATGGATGAGCTTATCCAAAACTTCTCTGAATGAACTGTACATACAATATCGTCTGTCTGTATTGGCTCCACTAAATGAACCGTACATACAATATCATACCTACATAAGAAAGAAACTCAACAAGTATAACATATTAAAGGTGCATGTTCTATGCACGATTACAATAATGGTAAGGCATGTTCTATGCAAATGTGAGAAGCGCATATTCTATGCATGTGTGAGAAGCGCATATTCGATGCATGATAACAACTAAGACATAATGGCATGTTTTACGCAAACCAAACAATTTGAGGGCATATTCTATGCATAGTATAAGAGCGAAGGTGTGGACTCGCCTTTTTCCTCACCCCGCCTTTCCGAAAGGGTTTGAAAGAAAGGCCTCACAGTTCGGACTCCCACGATTTTGAATCTAATATCACAAGTGCAATGTGAAACTGATAAACACCAAAGAGTCTAATCTGGCAAATCTTTTTGGAAAAATTGATTTTAAATCAAATAATGCCAAAGTTGGACTGCTTTGCCAGACACAGAGTCGCCACCTAAATATTTTATTTTTGGGAAAATTTAGGAAACCCTGACTCGTGCCAAAGGCCACGTGTCCGTCTTCACCAAAGTTGCCTCGGCTTGGGAACTTAGGTACGAGAGGGGAAGGTCCTGAAATGAGCACCCCCTGCTCGCCCGATCAAAGATCGGCCTCTACTAATCATGGTATGATCTTTTATAAACATTATGTGTTCTTATTCAGATTATTAAACTAGCTTTACTATGTGATGCGCACAAGCAAGTATAGACTAGTTTGCTTAAATTGGAACAATTTAACACATGTTTGTTTGCGAAAATGGTTTGAATTTGCCACCCTCAAGTGGGCTTAACAGATGCGGATTTGCCACCAAACATAGTGGGCTTAAAACATGATTTGCCATAACAAAGTAGGCTTAAAACATACATTTGTTGAATTGTTCCAATTCAAACAACAAGCCTTCATCCACAAGCGTTCATGCAATTTAGCAAGTAAGCACATAGCCTCATGGCAAGCATGCGAATCACGGCAACATGGAAATCACACTCATGCAAGTATGCTAAAGCATAAGACTCACTAAGTACTCCAAACCAAAACAGAAACTAGTTAGAAAAATGCATGATCCTAACTATACAAGATGCCTAATACAACACATGCAATATGCAATTAATAGGCTCGGCCACTAATATGGCATATGAATCGATTTGAACAACATGTGATTTAAACACGTATTCAAAGAAGATATTGAAATTGCAATGCAGTTTGAATGATGTGCCAAGCCTCAGTGCATGCAAGACAAGATGAATGGATGCAAGCATGCAAACATAAGGTATGCTAATCGAAATATGCCCCTAATCTAACCATCAAAAGCGATTAAATAAAAGGAAGAAAGACGTGGGATTGAAAGACATACACACACGCACGCACACTTATTACAACATTACGCTTTCGTGAAGGAGGGTCCGAATGAATAAGCTAACTAACTAGCTATGCTAATTAAGCTAACTAATTATTACAACATAATATTTAACTAACTACGCTAAGCTAATTAAATATTACAAATCAATCTAATTAGCTCAATACTTAACTAATTAATTACAAAGCGACTAAGCTAATTAATTACAACATGAATTGACTAACTAATCTACTTAAATAATTACAACGTTTGCATGAATTAGCTACCACTAACTAACTAAGCAAAGCAACTAAAAGGTCTCGGGAAGTGAGGGATGCATGCATGCTCGATATTCCACCTGAATGGCCACTGTTTGGCTGCTGCAAGCCTCTGTTGCACAGAAGCACTTAGACTTTCCTCTTTTCCAGATCACATCTATTCTGCTTCAAGAACAATCTGTTGAATTTCATTGGTGGCCGACAGGAGGGCCGGTCGGCCACTGCTGATGGTCGGTCGGCCAACAAAGGTGGCCGGTCGGCCACTAGTGGTGGCTGTCGGCCACCACTGGTTTGGACTTCCCTGCTACAATAGGGAGCACAACAGAGCAAAATAGTGTACTTTTGCAGGTTTGTTTGTACTGTTTACATTCTTTATCATCACACAAGCTCAAAAGAGAGAAACTCCTGGCCCTCAAACCATCAATCAAGTAATTTTCATGTATGATGGCTAAGGAACCAAGTTTGTACAAGTTTAATGAGTGCAAAACAAGACTAAAAAAGACCATTACCCTATCATGTACGATCAATGGCAATGGAGACCAAGGAAAATGGCACATTTCATCACTTTTGAGTATGAAATGTCCCATTTTCCTTGTGTTAGAATTAACGTCTGATTCGAACACATACAATGCAACACGAAAGATGCTTATCTTGCATCTTTTACTTGTTCATTTTGTTTACTCATTTTACATTACCGATTCATTCTTTAATTGATTAAGTCCAAAAGTGAGTGTCCTCTAATGGAAAGATGGCTCAAACAACAAAATGCTTTAGGCATGAAAGAGGCATTACATTGTTGGTAATGAACCCCCCTAAGGGATTAACCCATTAGGTGCAACACCTCCATTTCACACTTAGGCAAACAGACGGTTTGAAACCACTTTCAAAGCAAACAAAAGAGTGAAGAACGGAGGGAGATTGCAGAGATTATAGTGCTGGAATAAAGTGTAAAACAACACTAAAATATGCTATTAACTCAAAGAATGATGATTAAAGCATTAAAACACCAAGCTAGAGAAGGAAATTGCACTACAACTATGCAATACAAGCCTCAACTAAACTAACCAGCCTAAAACAGAGCCAAAATAGGTCAAAATAGAGGCAAAAACATGCTAACTCACAAAGCAAACTAGGCATGCAAACAAGACATAAGGAGGGGAGGCTAACCCCTCCAATTTTGGATTTCAAAACAAGGTTTTTACCATTGAAAAACCTTTGAGATTCAGTGGTTAAAAGGCCCAAAAAATTTGGTTTAAAAGTGGTAAAAAATAGCTCAAAAAGCTTAACAAGCTAAGAAGCAAAAAGGATGGACAACCCCCTAGCTCAAAAGGGCTCAAACCACCACTTTTAGGCCTCAAAAATAGAACTTTTTACATGTCAAAACCAGCCCAAAAATAGTAGAAAAAGATGGCAAAGCAAGTGTGCAAAACAAGCTAGCAAAGCAAGTAGTATACCTCTTGGAGCCAAAGCACAAAATAGGCAACAATCCAAGCCACAAACACCTTTTAGAGCTCAAAGAGGGTCTCAAGCAACCTCATCCCAAAGATAAACAACTTTGGTTAAGGGTTGATAAGCAAACTAGAAGTGTATCTCTACTTGTATGCATAAAAGGGCAGGAGAGAGAGAAATCTAGAGAGAGAAAATTGTAGAGAGAGAGGCTCCCAAAATTTCCAACCTTGAAAACAATAGAGAAGGTCCTCTATATATAGAAAAATGTGAGCTTAGGTTGAAAATATCTCAAAATGGACAGCTGGAACTTTGTGCAAACAGCTGGAGGAAAATATCTGCACAAAAACTGCCTTTTGGACACCAGTGGCTGACCGGCCATCACTGGTGGCCGACAAAATGCACCTCTGGCCGACACACTCCACCAGTGGCCGGCCAAAAAAATCTGCTCTCCAAGTCTAACTTCAAATGGGCATATCTCCTTCATCCGAACTCCTTTGCAGGTCATTCTTGAGTCTAAATTAAAGCCCCGAAAGTATTCTTTCCAATGGTGGCAGCCTCAAATCAAAATTCTAAGTGTGCAAAAAGATATGCCTCTTTTAGTGAAGACTGCTCAGTTTCGGTCATAACTGGATTCATGCCTAACTCCTCTTCAGCTAGTTTTTTTCCCTCCCCTCCTATTTTCTTCAACTCCAAACCTCTAAAAAAGGTGTTTTGAAGATTTTTTTTCAAGAGTTCACCTCTCTTTCATTTATTTCCACTTTGTCCTTGCTCGGTTTATCGAAAAGCGCAACATTTAACAAATGTGAGCCTCGGAACATCGTAGAAACTTTTTTCAAAAATATTTTGAAAGAGAGGGTTTAAGGTCTAAAATCATTTTGGTCAAAATAGTTTTGGCCCAAAATGGGGTGTGAGGTTAGGATTTGAAGCTCTCCTTGCCGAAGAAATCGAACCTTTGCACAACATAGCCTTCGCCATCGAATGATCAACCTAAAGCCCCCAAGTCTTAATGGCGGTCAAAAATGGGGTGTCTACAGAAGGTAGTAAGCATGTTCTATGCATAATGCAAGAGCGGAAGCACACTCCATGCAGCTAGAGCAAGAGCATGTTCTATGCAACGGTATAAATTGAATGCATGTTCCATGCAACGACAAAGAAACTCATATTCTATGCAATAACCAAAGCGTATTCGTTAAGACCAATTCAAGAACAACTACCGATTTACCTCTCGGAAGAGTTGTAATATGTTAAAAGGATACACCTTGCTTATGTTGATGAGCGATGAACATCGTACCTTGGAAACGCGATTTTGAGCCTCCGCAGAGACATTCTGAACCAAACACTGAACAGTCCCTTCACTTCTTGGAATCCAAGAGCACAAAACAGAACCAGGGACACAAGGGAGACCTTTGGAAACTTGCCGGCCACAAGAGAGGGCCGCCGGCCACTGGTATGCCTTGCCGGCCATCAATGGCAGTTCGAGGCAAAATTGCCTTTTCACGCATGGGTCTTTAAATACAAGGCTTGGGGCTTCATTTCCACACACCAAGACATCCGAAAATGCTCTCTTTCTTTCCCTAGGTGCTTTCCCTCTCTAGATCTGAGCCTTTTGCGTGTTTTCCAACACCCTACACAAACTTTATTCGCTAAATCCTCCTAGTTCTCTTCACTTTGAACCAATTGGAATTTGATTTTGACGGTTCTTTCCTCATTTCCACCATTCTAGACTCATTCCCCTCGAGTTTCTCTCGAGTTCTACGCACCTTTCCCGACTTTGACTTTTTCTTCATTTTCTCTCTCCTAAGGTTTGACTTTTTCCAAGTTCACTTATTTTCTTGACTTTTCTTCACTTTTCACCCATTTCGCACCTATTTTCAGATGGCGGATGATTTTCTCCATGATGGGGCTCCTCCCGAGCTTCCCCCAGTAGACTTCGAGGCAGACATCGAGGCTGAGCCAGAGGTCGAGCCAAAGCCGTTACCGTTGAGAGTGCGGCCTTTTGATTCAGTGAGGTATCATCCTCAGACACACATATTGCCCACTGCCGGTGGCTTCAAATGTTTTACTGATTTCGCTGAAGATGCACCAAAGGACCTCCTGTTGAGGGAGCCAGAGTCTCATTTATCGGTTATTGCCATTGCGGTACAAACTCTGTTTCTATGTATTTTTGCATTTAATTGTCTATATTTCTTGCATTGCCTTCATCTGACTGTATCTCATAGATTGCCTTGATCTGATTACATCTCATGCACTGCCACAGGGTGAGTCTTGCGCCTTTAGGGGCTGTGGTGCGACGACTACTCGAGATTGGTATGGTGAGCTCCTAACCGGAGTTCGTGACATCATTGACGAGATAGGCTTCGGCCTCTTCTGCTCCAGCTTGACTCGGGTTACCGCGAGCCGTCCACTTCTTGGAGCACTAGTGGAGAGATGGTGGGACACCACCAACTCTCTCCACCTTTCCACCTTAGGAGAGATGACGATGATCCTTACAACTTTGCCATGATCACTGGCTTAGGCGTAGGGGGTGATCCGATTCCTCTCAATCCTGATATGGGGAAGTGGGAGGCAGCATGGCTCGAGTTGCTTGGGGCACATCCACCGATATACCGGGCAGGTATGGTGCGATACACTTGGTTTGAGGAGCGGTTCAAGGTGACTGAGCCTGAGACAATAGAGGAGATAGAGTAGTATGCAGGGGCTTTCTCATGTTCATATTCGGTACCACCTTGTTCTCAAACAGGTGGAACATCGTGGGCATGTATTTGCTAAGTGCTTTGGTAACTCTTTCTTGAGTTCAGTTTTATGATTGGGGCGGAGCCAGCCTCACCACATTCTATGGATATATGAGCTCTTCTTCCCGTTTGAGAGGGAACTTGGTTGGACGCTACTGGCGAGCCTGGAAGGTACACATCTCAGTTCACCCTTCACACTTTACATTTCTGCTCAGCATTTCTTGCTTTACATTAGTTCAACACATGTGCTTTCTACTTTGCACTTTCTACATCTGTCCATGCACTATATGCTTTCTGCTTTGCATTTTCTATATCTGTTTATACACTATATATTGATTACGTATCACTGCACTTCCTCCACAGCTATGGGTATATGCATACTTCCCGACTCTTGCCCTAGAGCCTATTGATGAGGTTCCATTGACAATCCCCTTTTCTCGGATATATGACGGCCAGCTTTACCGTAGGACTCGTGAGCCCCTCACGTTTTCCCCCCAGTACTTCGACACGGTAACAGCTCATGAGGTAACTCGAAACATAGTCATTTGTTACTTTACAGTTGTTTTGATTCATACATTCATAATTGATAGCAACTAATAACCTGTTCACTTTCTATTTCAGATCACATGGTAGTGCTGGGCCTTGATACCGACAGGGCTTCAAGCCCAGTATCGTGCGACTTGGGGCATTTCCCGCTATTATATCCTTCTTGAGGGCTCGATTTGTCGAGCCTGGTTCCTAGGCGAGCGCTTCGTGTGCCAGACCATGGGCCTACCTGCTCCGTTCATACCGATGGCGCCACCAGTATCCATGAGAACAACAAACAAACTATATGCCGACGAGGTGATCTAGTTCATGGTAGGCTTGGAGGTAGAGTATTTCCATGTAGAGGGCGACTACGCGACCTTTATCCAGACACACTTGATGCCGCCAATGACCGACGTTCGCGGGGGTGAGGGAGTGAGAGCTCCTGCCGCGAGAGCGAGATGCAGAGTGACCCGGGCGAACAGAGCCCGTAGCAGAGGGGCTTGCTGGGCAAGATAGGGGACCAGGTGGCCAGAGCTGCCTACTGCACTCACATGTTGGCGGTATACTGCGGAGGCCTATCAGATCCCGATTGAGCCCGCAGCGGCTGGGCATAGATATACCAGAGCCCATGACGCACCTCCGGTATGTACCACATTTTTAGTTTTCCCATCTCTTTCTGATATTTGTTTGTTCTGGACATTAATCACCACCAATGCATTTGCAGGCACCCCCAGGATACACCGAGGATCTGCTTGAGTTACTAGCCTCATTCGAGGACATGATATTGAGGAGGGAGGAACTGCTTGGTTTCCACGGCATTCAAGTAATTTTTTCGGTTTTCTTGCATCTAGTCATCAAATTTCCACTGACACGTTGAAACTGTCATGAGAACTTCCCCACACTGCACTGATACACTATACCTGAAGTACTACACTTTCATACTGCATTCACACACTGTACCAGACTTTAGCATATACTCATTCTGCCCCATACTTACATCTGATACACATAATGTGGCTAACATATGACAACTGTCTTTTCAGGTCCCACTCATACCAGGTGCACCAGCAGGAGTAGCACCCGGACCAGCACTGCCTCCTCAGGCGGCAGAAAGAGAGAGACAGGCTCCAGCACGCAGCCGAGACCAAGCTAGGGGCACCCGAGCTGAGAGTGGCCCTTCAGAGCCTATTCTGAGCGATGATGACGCTGAGACTAGCGAGACCGAGGAGGCGGCGAGTCAGTATTCAGAGTTGTCAGAGAGCGAAGACGATGACGCTGGCTCAGGTTCTGAGAGTGGGGATGCTAATGCCGAGGAGGGCTCCGAGGCGGGGAGTGGAGACGGCTCCGGTTCAGACTCTAATCCAGATTCAGACAGTGGTGTCGATGGAGACAGTGCTGCAGAGTCCGCTCCGCCGAGGAAGAGGACGAAGAGGGCCTCTAGATCTTGAGATGGATAGCCCTGATTTTTGTATTTTTTCTTAGTTTCTTTTGGTTTATAGTGTTAGCACATTGTACAACCTCATACGAGTTTTTATTTTCTTTAAAAACTTATACTGCACTTTTTATGAAAACAACCATGATCAGAATGAAAACCAAATTATTTTTTAAAAAGTGTTGCATTTTTCATCATGAGCGCCGCATTGTATGAAAATGAGATTGAATTTGACATTGAAAACTGAATACTTGTATTGTCACCACAGTCTGAATCAGGTAACAAACCGACCAACAACTGAAATAATCAAAGTAATACAACTCGATAATCAACAAAACAATTCGACATACAACAAAATGACTCGATAAACAACTTGATGAACAAAACAATTTGATAAACAAAACAACTTAAATGCAACTCCACGAACTTACTAAAGTTAAAAGTACTCAAAACAAGACCTTAAAACACACAAATAACAGAATAAAACCCCTGCATCCAACTGATTCTTCACAAAGGAGGACAGAAGGCACAAGAGGAAGGCTGCCGGCCATGAGGGGTGGCCTGCCGGCCATCTATCCCTCCTGCCGACCTCCAAAATGTTGACACCTAGCTTCTACTCACTGCCTTATCTTCTACAAAAGCTCCAGCTTCGTGATTTCTTCATTTCAGCTGCTGTTTTGCCACAAATGGAGCCATTTTTTGCCGAAAAACTCTCCGATTGGATTGCAACTTTAGATGGCTCGGAAAAGCTGAATTTTCAAGGTTTCGGCATAAATGCACTATTCCCGCTAAGTCGTTCTCCACTTTGTTTTTCGTTCCTACATGCCGCAGCTAGATGTTGGAACCCGGTTACGCACGTGTTTAGCTTCGGGGGACAAGAGCTATGCCCGACAATCGAAGAATTGCAAGTGCTAATGGAATTCTAGCGCGATGAGAAAATCTTGCCTCAGCCCCGTTTTGGTCACATCCAAGCTTTGGGAAGGATGTGTGGGCTCACTTTGCATGAGGCTCGATCCTTGGTTCACAATGGAGAACTGGACATCCCTAGCTTGATTCATCGATTCTTTGATACTGGTGACCGAAGCGATCTTCTTTGGCGGGGTTTTCGACAACACGCCCTTTATTATTGCATGCTAGCACATTTCCTTTTTGCCCCTAGTATCGGCAGGTCTAACATTCGGCTAGTTGAAGTGGCACAGGGCTTGAAAGAGGGCAAAAGTTGCATTGGCTTGGTACTAGCCGAGACTTTGATGGGCTTAGACGTCTTTCATCAGCGAGAGACAAACAAATTTGCAGGAAGTCCACTACTTTTTCAAGTAATGTTTCCCACCCTTTCTCATATATGTTTCTCACATCACTTGGCATTTATTCTCTTCTTTTCTCTCAAAGCCCTTTTCTCACTTTTTCTCTCAACATACACCTCTTTATTCTTTAATCTCTCTTTTCTTTCATCCCTCCCTAGATATGGCTCATGGACAGGTTGAAGGTAGTGGACTCTTGCCCTGCATATTTAGCACGAGGCTATTTCTTTTGCCAACAGCTAGTGGATTTCACGAACGAGAGATGGTGGTGCCATTGGATGTGCAACAGGTCTGCTGCTGACATTGCATGGCGTTGTCCCTGGTTTGATCTGCCCGAAATGAGCTACGGCGAGGCTCGGCAACCCGGTATTTAGCTGACTGGCTTGACACACTGTGCATTTTACTTTCCGTTTCAGTTCAGGCATCAATTTGGACACAACCAAACTTGCCCAGAAGAGGGGGTAGAATATTCGGCTTTATTCCCAATTCGAGGTTCACAATTAGCTCGACATCCCACTGCTTGGAGGATGAGAGAGCTTCTGGCTCCCGCGCCTAGTTTCAACCGCACACTTTCTGGCGAGTGCTTGACTTGGCTTGAAGATGAGGCGCAATCCGGACCCACTTTAGCATCAGAAGCTTCCACAAGCACAAGTAGGGGACGCAAGAACACCTGACTCAGCTATGCCCCAAGTTTATTGCTTTGATCTTTACTTTTCAAGTTTTCCTTTTGAATGTAATAAAATCAACTTTGATTTGTATCGAGAGTTTGAGAACTTTGTATTGAAACCAATGAAATTGAAGTTATGGATACTGAAAATTTTCCTTTTGGTCCAAAAATGGTCTAAGTTGTAAAAAGATTAATTTGAACAAAATCAACTTTTATCAAAACTTTTCAAAACCATTTTCGATAAGGATCACAACCTGACACATGGAATCTATCCTCGAGATATACAAACCTGAATCCAAAACTGGAAAATTGTCCCTAGACTAAATAGCATTGTTCAGCACTGTAATCAGCTCTTCTCTCAAGGTAAGGATCACAATCGATCTTTCAAATAACAAACTGACAGGGATGCCTATCAAACATATGGACACAGTTGATTTGGAGGTGTTTACGGACGACCTTCAAAATGAAGTTGCCTACGTATCCCGAAGATGGGAATCAGACCTTACGTAGTTTAGTTTGGGTTCACTTGGGTATTAACGCTCTCCTTTTGCGCTCTAACTTTTGCCAAGGCCACCCTTTCTAGGTTTTCAACCTTGCGAGCTCAGTTTTGCTTTTTTCTAATTTTTTGTGCTCTAACTTTTGCCTAGGTCGCCTTTCCAGGTTTTCGGGCCAGCAAGCCTTTCAGGGGTAATATTTCTTTAACTTGTCTATGTTGATTGGTTGGAAAAATTCTAGGCCATCTAGGTCTATGAGAATAACAGCTCCACCCGACCAAATGGTTTTGATAATGTAAGGACCAGTCCAATTAGGTCTGAACTTGCCCCTAGGGTCATGGATGGGAGCTCGGTTATCTTTCAGCACCAAATCCCCTTCCTTAAGATTCCGAGACTTAACTTTTTTGTTAAATGCCCTGGCAATCTTGCGTTGATATCCTTGAACATGGTACAGGGCTTTCAGCCTTCTCTCATTGAATAGCACCAGTTCCTCGAACCTACTCTGCTACCAATCTACTTTTGCTATCTGGCACTCATCCATAACCCGCAGCGACAGAACCTCTATTTCAATTGGCAGAACAGCTTCCATCCCATAAACAAGAGAGTACGGAGTTGCCCCAGTAGATGTCCGAATTGAAGTTCTGTAGCCCTAGAGAACAAATGGCAATTTGTCTGGCCAGTCCCTGTAGGTCTCAACCATTTTCTGCAAAATGTGCTTGATGTTCTTGTTGGGGGCCTCAACAGCTCCGTTGGTTTGCAACCGATATGTAGATGACTTATGAAAAGCCACATTGTATTTCTCCAACAAGTCGATCACTTCTTTCTTAAAATGGGAACCATTGTCTGAAATGATCTCATTCGGGACTCCATAACGGCAAATAATGTTGTTGCGGATGAACTTAGCCACATACGCTGCTTTCAACACTGCATAAGACTGAGCTTCCACCCACTTTGTGAAATAATCAATTGCCACTAGAATATACTCGTGTCCATTTCACCCTTTCGATGTAACTGCCCCAATGATGTCAATTCCCCAGACTGAGAAAGGCCATGGTGAAGTCATGTTATACAGCTTCGACGGCGGGATATTCATGCGATTTGCATGAATTTGGCAATTGTGGCATCGCCGAACAAAACCAATACAATCCTCCTCCATGGTAGATCAGTAGTAACCTTGCCTGAGAATCTTCCGGGCTAGCATTACTCCGTTCATGTGCGCTCCATACTCTCCCTTATGGATGGTCTCTATTAAGCGCTTCGACTCTTCTGCATCAACACACAACTTGTGCATTCCAAGATGACCCCTCTTATACAACTTACCCCCGCAGATGATAAATTGGACGGCCATCTGCCGTATTGCCCTTTTATCTTTGGCATTTGCTCCTGGTGGATAAGCCTCTTTTTCCAGGAAGTTCCAGATATCATAATATCAGGGGTTTTGATCTTGCACTTCTTCTATTGCAACGATAGACTCGTAGGTTGGCATATATCTCTGCTCAATAATGATCGGACGCATCCGAACTCCAAATGGGATGTCTATCATGGAAGATAGAGTTGATAAGGCGTTAGCGAACCTGTTGTTCTCTCTTAGTTGATGAGTGAAGGTTAGCTTCTCAAACCTAGGAATCAAAACGTCCAAGGTTTGGTGATAGATCTTCATTTTTTCTTCTTTGACCTTCCAGTCTCCTTTTCCTTGAGACACAACTAGGTTCGAGTCCCCAATGACATCCAACATTTTTTCTTCTAGTTCCAGGGCGACTTCCAAACCAACAATACATACTTCCTATTCTGCTTCGTTGTTAGATACTTTGAACTGGAGTTTGAAGGCTAAGGGTATATGGGAATTGTCGGGTGCTATCAGTAACACCCCTATTCCATAACCGTACTGATTAGACGCTCTGTCAAAGTACATTGTCCAAATCTTTTCCTCGACCTGCAAAATAGTTTCATCTGGGAATAGGTATTCTACCGCTTTATCCCCTTCCATGGAGTGATCTACCAGGAACTCGGCTACCGCTCTCCTCTTAACAGACTTGCAAGTAACATATTTCAAATCAAATTCAAAAAGAAGAAGCAACCAACGGGCTAGCCTACCCGTAAGTGCTGGTTTTTCGAAGAGATATTTGATGAGATCTAATCTCGAAACCAGAATTACGGAGTGAACTAACAGATAGTGCCTCAATTTGCTGGTAGCCCATACAAGGCTAAGCAAGCTTTCTCCAACGGGGTGTAACGGGTCTCATAATCCAGCATCTTCTTACTCAGGCAATAGATGGCTTTCTTCACTCTATCCTCAGATTCCTGAGCAAGCATGCATCCCATCGTTGTGTCCGTTACTGACAGATACAAAATCAAGGGCTTTCCCGGCTTTGGCGCTGACAACACAGGCAGATTCTGAAGGTACTGCTTGATCTGCTCAAAAGCAAACTAACATCGGTCATCCCATTGGAATTTCTTTCCTTTCTTTAGGAGACCAAATAGTGGTTCACAAGTCAAGGTTAATTTTAAAATAAACCATCTTATGAATTGCACTTTACCCAGAAAGCCTCACACCACCTTTTCAGTCCTTGGTGGTGGCATTTATAGGATGGCCTTGATTTTGGAAGGATCTACCGCGATGCCCCTCTGTGTGATCAAGAAACCCAGCATTTTCCCTGCTGTTATGCCAAAAGTGCATTTCTATGGATTCAGCCTCAACTGATATTCTCTAATCCGTTGGAAGAATTTCTTTAAGGCGGTGTAGTGGCCCTTTCTTTCCTTGGACTTGACAATCATGTCATCCACATACATCTCGATCTCTTTGTGGATCATATCATGTAGAATTGTGGTTGCAGTCCGTTGATAGGTAGCTCCAACATTCTTCAGCCCAAACGGCGTCACCCTGTAGCAGTAGGTTCCCCACAGCGTAGTGAAGACAGTTTTCTCTCTATCCTCAAGTGCCATTAGTATCTGGTTATACCCGAAAAATCCATCTATGGAGGAGAGCAACGCATGGCCTGCAGTGAAGTCCACCAATTCATCGATGTGTGGTAGAGAAAAGTCGTCCTTCGGACTAGCTTTGTTCAGATCTCTGAAATCCACACACACCTGAATTCTGGCATCTTTCTTCAGCACCAGAACAATGTTGGCCAACCAAGTCGGATATTCAGATACTAGCAAAAAACCTGCGTTTATCTGCTTGGTGACCTTTTCCTTAATCTTCAAAGCCCAATCCGGGCGTATTCTCCGCAGCTTCTGTTTGATGGGTCGGGCCTCAGGGTCAAAAGGGATCCGATGCTGTACGATCTCAGGATCGATTCCAGGCATGTCTTCGTAGGACCATGTGAAAACATCTTTGAAATCTTTTAATAAAGCGACTAAGCACTCGCGCTCCTTCGAAGACAACGTGGACCCGATTTGGACCAGACGTGGATCCTTCTCAGTACCCACATTAATTGGAAAGATTTCATCAACAAAGGGTTTTACAAACCTCTTCTCATCTCGATCAATCAAATGTTTCAAAACCAGAGGAATTCCTTCCTCGTTGTTTTCACTAAAATTTTGAAAATCATGATCAATGCAATATACAAGTGGCACAGAGAAGTACTCAAAATTTATAGTGGCATTCGCATTCACAAAGTCCAGTTCATCCAGTTCCTTGGTTACAACTGACTCAAAAGAAAAGAAAAAAGATGACCTGGACAAAACCTCGGCATCCAGGTTATCAACCCCAGGAATACCGAACCCAGACTCAGACGAATCGAAATCTGATTCTGACTCTACAGACTCCGTGGAATCAGATTCTAATTCACTACCTGACTCAAAGCTACTGGACAGAAAACCCTCCTCCAGCTGCCAAATGAGGGACGGTGTGTCAGATGCATCCAATATACCACTGGAAGGGTCCACACCTGATTGGTCTCCGATCATGGAAACGGTTAGGTCATCCCCCAAGCTCTCCGGGTTGATCTGAGGATCCAAAAGGAGACATGCCAGCGCTGCTCCTACCTCAAGTTCACTGCTGTTGGAATCACTTTCTATGCCCTTAGTAGCCTCAGCAGCTTGTTCATTCTGTTCCTCTATGTCGCTCTCTTGCAATTGCAAGTCGAAGAAAATCTCAAAACCGGGAACCCGCTGCTTCTCAGAGTTGAACCCAGGTTCGGGGAATCCATAGAATGGGAAGTATTCTCCCTCCTGAACAAAATAGCCATTTAGGGTTCCCCGAATTGGTCGACGCACAAGCTTATAGTGCTTCCCGCTTTGCTTTGTTTTGCTCTGGCTCTTTCGGCCATTTCTTTCCCTTTCCTCACCCAGTCCTCTTTGGTGGGTGTATAGCCAAGACCAAAGGCATGAGGGTTATGTGGCACATCGGCCAATGTAGTGACTCCTTTCCGGCCACTTCTGCCTAATCCCATTCTGGGCATGTGCTGCAACTTATTCATGAAGTATACAAATTGGGCACTAACATAGAAGCCCTCATCGAAATCCAAGATACTCTGCACCATCCGGGCCTCAGCCAAGGTAAACCCCGAAATGAAAACATCCTCTTTGCCATGCACAATCTCCAGTACAGGTGTAGTGACCTCTGGTGGAGGATGTATAAATGAATTCCTGAAGACTATGGTCACCTCTTTTCCATGGGGGTACTTTAGCATTTGGTGGAGGGTGGAAGAGACAGCTCTTACTTGGTGTAGCCAGGGTCGCCCAAGTAGTAGGTTGAAAGTGGCTGGAACATCCAGGACAAGAAATTCAATATCCTATTGCGCGAGTCCAACCTACACTCTTATCTGCACTGTTCCCATCACCTCTCTGCTTGTATTGTCATATGCCTGGATCACCTAGGCTGTAGGCACAAAATCAGCTAATTTCAGGCCAATAACATAAGCGGTGTGGCATGGACAGACGTTGATTGCCGACCCGGTGTCAACTAATACGACTGGCACCCACTTTTCCCGGCACTCTATGGATATGTATAGAGGCTTGTTGTGTGCAGAGCCTTCCGGCGGCAGTTTCTTGTCGGAAAAGGTCAAAGTTGGCGCGATGCCTCCTGGGAAGACTAATCCCACCAGTTGTTCTGGGGTAGTGTCGATGGACAACTTTGCTTTATCCATTGCGGACAATACAGCTTGCCTATGTACTCGTGAAGCCATAAGCAGCCCCTAGATAGATATGTCTGCTTGAATCTTCTTTAACTGTTTCAGCACAACCTCTTCCTCTAACAATTTTTCCCTCTGTTTCTCTACCTCTTTGTCCTTCCTAGATGCCTCGGGTTGGTCCAAATACGGGGGTTTGAAATATCGGGCACTTCTTGTCATGTGGTTGACTTTTTTCACATACCAGGTATTGTCAGGAATACTTTCCCCCCAATCCTCATTAGTGTGGGCAAGACGCAGGTCATCATCTTCGCACCACATACCTCCAGCAACCGACAAGCAATTGTTCAGTTCTTGTCTAAGTGTTCCCTCAGCAGTAACATTCTCCACGGGGTGTTGAGCTATTCCAGCTTTCTGATCACTTTCACTCATTTCCTGCCCAAACTGCTCCAGTGGCTTCTTGTTCTGTATTTACAGTACTAACTATGCCTAGTTCCTGAGCCTATTGTTCTTTACCAGTGCTTTCGGTAGCTTACCCTTTCTATCAGTCGTTCTAGCCATTGCTGCAGTTTCCACCTTCTGTTCTTCCAACTTCCGTTCAGCTCCCTCATCTACATCAGGTTCATCACTTAGCCACCCTAAATTATTGGTTGACCTATTCAGATCGAACTAGTTAATGTGTACGTCCCCTTGATCATGTTCATTAAAGAACTGCAAATTGTCCATATCCTTCTCCAGGTCAGCTAGATAATCTAATCCCTGACTTGGTCCGTCTTCTCAGACTGCACTGACCTCCATCCCAGTTGGTAGTACCACTTCCGGCTTTACTTTATTGATTGGCACAACATAGTAACTCGGGTTGTACATCCCATCAGATAAATCCTCAAAGTCCTCGAGCAACGGACTGGTATTCTCCACCAAAGCTGATCTCCTACCACGGGTTCAGTTTGGATTGTTGACGTGTTCATCATGCACAAGTCTATGCTCTCAGGGATGAACAACACCGACTTAGGTAGGTGAGAGGGGGTGATGTATATACTGGGGTCGTAAGGGACGGCTAGTGTGTGAATGAGGTTTATTTGCCCAGGTGGAGGGGCTTGGTTATGTGGTGGGAGAGGATTTGTAGTGACATTAGGTTTTTCAGGAGGTGCTATCACCTTATTGTCAATGAGATCTTGAATCTCATGACGCAGTCTAAAGCACTGATCAATATCATGACCATGTTGTTGGTGGAAAGCATAATATTTGGCTGGGTTGTGTTTTGGAGGAAGAAGATCGGGCAGTGGGCGTTGTTCTAACTGCTTCAGATGTCCTTTTCTAATCAGGACCCCTAAGGCTTTGGATAAGGACATGTAAAGTGGGGTGAAGACCTTCTCTCCTTGGGCCTGATGGCTTGAGGTTTGGGAGGTTGTATTGGATGCGTCGGCAAAGGGGTTGGCAGTGTTGGGTGTGGTGGTGACCACGCTCACATCTGAAGGCTGTACAGAGGTGCCACCAATCGTGGATGCATTAAAGCTGCGTGTAAAGTGCCTTTTGGACTGTTTCTTCTCGTGGTGGTCTATCAGACCCTGCTTCATCGCATCCTCTATTTGCACCCCTATTTCGTGGAATTCAGCAAAGGTAGACAAAGCAAGACTATCATCTTCTATAATAATCTTCCTTACAAGTTACGGACCACCATTATGATCTGGTCCTTTTTAGACGGCCGGACAGTCATCATAGAGGCCTTAGCCCTCCATCGGGTCACAAAATCCGAGAAGCCCTCCTTTGGCTCCTGGCGAGTTGCTTCGAGATCATGAGTAGTGACCTCGATCTGAGTATTATAGGAGTACTGCGCTATGAAGGCCTCGGTCATTTCCTCCCAGTTTCTCTTTACAGAGTCTTCAAGCTTGGCATACCAGATGACAGCTATACCTAACAGGGTCTGGCCAAAGAGTGACAACTTCTGTAGTCTGGTGAGACCCATTGGTCATAGGATATTAGAGAATAACCGTAGATGGACCATAGGATCCCTGGAACCGTCAAACTGGTCTATATCCGGCATCTTGAATCTATCTGGCAAGGTCACTACCGAATCAGTATATCCATCCTCAATATCAGGGATTGAATTTACGGCATGTGCTCGTTTGAAGAGTTTTTCTAGCTTGCTGACCTTCAATACGGTGGGGTTAACCTCAAATTCAAACGGCGCCTCCATTTGGTAAACTGGTGCCTTGGAGGTTTGAGGTGGGATGGGATTTGCTTGAATGCCCGTATTTTCTTGGACATTGATTGTGACCCCGGGTGCAGGAATTCCCGCTAGGGGTGGATGGGATGCAGAGGCTACTTTCGGTTGAGGCTGTTATTGCTGAAGCCTTTCTATTACCTCTGCTTGATGGGCTACAACCTCGGCTTGGCGGCTGTGGTCTCAGCTTGGCGGGCAGCGTCTAGCTGCATAGTTTCAATGGTCTACTGGAGTTGGTAAAGCATATCTTCCATGCTAACTGGAGGACTTTGAACTACCGGAATTGGCGAATACTCTTTTTCTGGAGTAGAAGTAGATGATTGGGCCTGCCTGGGCACAGGCGAAGTAAAAGGTGATTGCTGGATTGGTGAATTCTGCCTAATCCTCCTCCATCTGGTAACTAATGGGAGTGAAACAAACACTGGATGTCCCCTGACTAGATCCCTGGATCTACAAATCCGTCTAACTCGGGTCCAGAGTGCTTGGGGGGTAACAGAATCGTTTGAAGCAATGGTGAAAAAACTACCTTGCAAAAAGAAACAAAAATCAGAAACTGCACAGCACCTCGACTCAGATAGAAACAACACGCAGTTGCAATCATAAGCTGGAGAACTGTACTCAACACTAATTTCTACCCCAAAACTGATACCCAGACTTGCAACTGATACATACATTCTTGCAGAGTTTCACTCCAAAAGCACATATCAAACAAGTGAGAGCCAAAACACCCCTATGATGGGGTAGGGTTACCCTGTCCTAATTTCGTCAGTAGCTAGGGGTTGACTACGCAAAACAAGCGGTCTCACACAATTCCTACATTCGGGTGAGCAACATGTCCTAGTTGGAACAGTCTCTACGACTTCCGATATGCAACTAGGTCAATTGGTCAAAAAGGGTATCTCAGCAAGACTACCTAATATACCTTTCGCACCTAACACTGAGAAGTAAAAGGAGGATCAAACGGTACGGCGGTAGTCCAGATCCAAGGGTGTTCCCATCGTAGCAGAGCCCGCAACCGCTCAGTCTTTTAGCAAGCTTTTCCAAGCAAGCCTCCGGCAAACCGTTCAAGAATAGCAGATGGCAAACACTGTGACTTAGGCGCACCAATACAAATGCAAATGGAAATGTGAAGAAACACATAAGTGTAAATAAAACAACATATCACGAGTTCGAGTCAAGTTCTCTAAATCCTTGGCAGAGTCGCTAGAAACTGTGGACTCACTTTTTTCTGTGCCCTGCCTTTTGGAAAGGTTTGAAAAAGAAGGCCTCACAGTTCAGACTCCCATAGTTCTGAATCTAGTCTCACAAGTGCAATGTGAAACTAATAAACACCAAAGAGTCCAAATCCGGCAAACCTTTTTGGAAAATCAATTTTAAATCAAATAATGCCAAAATTGGACAGCTTTGCCAGAGTCGCCACCTAAATATTTTATTTTTGAAAAAATTTAGGAAACCCTGACTCATGCTGAAGGCCATGTATCCGTCATCACCAAAGTTGCCTCAGCTTAGGAACTTAGGTACGAGAGGGGAAGGTCATGAATTGAGCACCCCCGCTTGTCCGATCAAAAGATCGGCCTCTACTAATCATGATATGATTTTTTATAAACATTATGCGTTCTTATTTCGGTTATTAAACTAGCTTTACTATGTGACGTGCACAAGCAAGTATAGACTAGTTTGGAACAACTCAACTCATGTTTGTTTGTGAAAATGGTTTGAATTTGCTACCTCGAGTGGGCTTAAAGATGCGGATTTGCCACCAAACAAAGTGGGCTTAAAACATGATTTACCACTCAACAAAGTGAGCTTAAAACATACATTTGTTGAATCGTTCCAATTCAAACAACAAGCCTTCAAACACAGGCATTCATGCAGTTTAGCATTTAAGCACATAGCCTCATGGCAAGCATGCTAATCATGGCAACATGGAAATCACACTCATACAAGTATGCTAAAGCATAAAGACTTACCGAGTACTCCAAGCCAAAATAGAAACTAGTTAGAAAGATGCATGATCCTAACTATGCAAGATGTCGAATGCAACGCATGCAATAATGCAATTAATAGCCTCAACTACTAATATGGCATATGGATCAATTTAAACAACATGCGATTAAACACGTATTCAAAGAAGATATTGAAATTGCAATGTAGTTTGAATGATGCGCCGAGCCTCGGTGCATGCAATACAAATGAATAGATGCAAGCATGTGATATGCTAATTGAAACATGTCCCTAATCTAACCATCGAAAGCGATTAAATAAAAGGGGGAAAGACGTGGGGTTGGAAAACATACACACACACGCACACTTATTACAACATTATGCCCTCACGAAGGAGGGTCCGAATGAATAAGAGCTTAAACTAATCTAAGCTAAGCTAATCTAATTAAACTAATTAGACTAAGCTAATTTAGAGTAATTATTACAACACTTTAACTAATTAGCAACTAATTAATTAAACAACGAATAAACTAAATAATTAACATATTAAACCATGCTGCCACTGCTCCACCTCAGGAAGTGGAAGATGCACATGCTCAGTTTTCACCTCGAAAAGATCTCCGTTTTTCTCTCAAAAAGCTCTGTTTGCAGGGTTGACATACTTCAGAACCTTTCTGCTCCACCTTACCAAATATTCTTTAAGGCTTGCATCAGTGGCCTGCCGGCCATGGATGGTTGCTGTCGGCCATCTATTGGCCAAAAATGTGTATTGCCGGCTATAAATGAGGCACTATCGGCCACTGATGCTTTGGATCACCATACTGTAATAGAGCACAAACAGAGCAAAATAAAGGTTTTTCCAAGGATTTGTTTGTACTGTATCCCTCCTTATCATCTAAAAACCTCAAAGGAATGACACACTTGGATCCAAAACCACCAATCAAGCAATTTCATTGCATGATGGCCAAAAATCCAAGTTGTACAATTTGGATAAATGCACAAATGAGACTCGAATGACCATCACCCTATCATGCATGATAAAGAGCAATGGAGACCAAGGAAAATGACACATTTTATCACTTTTGAGTATAAAATGCCCCATTTTCCTTGTGTTCAAACTAACGTCCGGTTTGAACACATGTAATGCAACATAGAGACATGCTTATCTTGTCACTTTTACTTGTCAATTTTGTTTACGCATTTTAATTACCAAATCATTCTTTAATTCATTAAGTCCGTTGGTGAATGTCCTCTAAGGGAAGGAGGGTTCAAACCACAAGTTGCTTTGGGCATGAAAGAGGCATTACACTGTTGGTGATGAACCCCCTAAGGGATTAAACCATTTGGTGTAACCCCTCTATTTCACACTTAGGCAAACAAGTGGCTTGAAACCACTTTCAAAGCAAATCAAAAGTGAAGAATTGAGGGGGATTGCAGACATGATTAAAGTGTTGGAAATGAATGATGAAAGCACTAAAACATGCAACCAACTCACACCAATGAGAGTTAAAGCCTTAAAACACTAAATATGGTCTAAAACATGCTGGACTCAAAATACAAAAAGCCAAAACATTAAGCCAGTGCATGGGGTTGCACCACAACTATGCAAAACAAGACTCAAACAAACTAACCAGCCCAAAACAGAGCTAAAATAGGTTATTTCAGAGGCTAAGACATGCTGAACTTGAGCTAAGTTAGGCTAAAAAAAATATGCTAACATGTGAAGCTAGCTAGGCATGCAAGCAAGACACAAGGAGGGGAGGCTAACCCCTCCAACTTTGGACTTCAAAATAAGTTGTTTACCACTGAAAAACCTCTGAAATTCAGTGGTTGAAAGGCCCAAAAAAGTTGATTTTAAAGTGATGAATAGAGGCACAAAAGCTATACAATCAAAGAAACAAGAAAGGTGAACCACCCCCTAACTAAAAGGGGTTCAAAACACCATTTTAAAGCCACCAAAACAGAGCTTTTTACAGCTCAAAACCAACCCCAAAACAATTGAAAAGAATGACAAAACAAGTATAAACAAGGCAAGTGCTATACCTTTGAAGCAAAACACAAATTGGCCAATAATCCAAGCTAAAAGCACCTTCTAGAGCTCAAAGAAGGTCCCAAGTTACCTCAGCTCCAAGACTAGCAACTTTGGCTAAGGTAGAGCACGTAAAAGTGTAGAGAAAACAAGCATCAAGGCACAAAATTGTGTGTGTGAAAGAGAGAGAGAGAGAGAGATAGAGATTTTTTTTGTCTTCAAATTTTCTAACCGCACACATGCAAGAGGGGGGTCCTATATATAGAAAATACAAAATCCCCTCACAAACATCCAGCCATACACGTGTTGGAAGATGCATGAACCTGTGCAAACAGCTAGCACAAAATATCACAAAATATCTGTAGGAAACATTGATGGCCGGCAAGGCTTCATTGATGGCCAGCAGGCCAAAGGCCATGGCCGGGAGCCTTCAAGGATGGCCAGCAGGCCATCAACAACTTTATTCTGAAAAGACCTAAGTATGGTTCAAACATAAGACAAAAATGGATGCAGGGTTTGGAAAACTCAAACCTGTGGCGTTCTACCACGGACTTCGAGCGCTCGGTGAGCAATCAGACTTACCATTGGATGCACCTGGAAGAACATCCAAGTCTTAAAGGGCCGTCAAAAATAGAGTGTCTACATTAACAAAAGCATATGATATTTTTGATCATTTGCTTGCAGGAAATTTTCTAAAGTTACCAAAGGGAGTCAAGATCCCTACCCTTGAAGAACTTAAAGGAAAACTGTATTGTAAATGGCACAATTCTTAGTCTCATTCAACTAAAAACTGTATTATTTTCCAAGATAGGATTCAATAACAGATTTGGAAGGAGAGGCTAAAGTTTCCAGCTAAGTCTGAGAAAGCTATGGGAATTGACACCAACCTGTTTCCAGAGATTGGGGAGGTTGCAACCAATGTTGGCATGCCAGATTTCTAAAACCTATCCTTGAAGGAATTGGAGGAGGTCACTGTACAGATGCATATGGCTAGCCAGGCTACTTTCAAGAAGAACACAAGAAGTTCACCAGCCAATGGACAAAACTCTACAGGCCTAAAAGAAGTTTCTAGTGAAGCGATGTTAGACGACGACTCTCTCAAAGTTGTTGTAGTGCAAAGGATGTGCCCTAGGTGTAGGATGTGTTACAAGTGGCTGAAAGGGCTCCCAATTGATGAGAAGCAGTATTACAAAGAGGTGCAGAGGGACCAACTAGCCAGCACCTATAACAAGAGGCCATACCTGACCAGCCCTAGAAAACATTCATCCTTGGTAGCCTCACCAAACACCAGGATGCAATCAAAAGGAAAAAGACCTCCGTAGGAAACTAGGCCACCCAATTAGTACATGGTAGACAACCAGCCTAAAAGGAAACATGGATTCAGTGCAAGGCATGGGACCAGGACTAATAATTGGCCCCCAAGAACTGCTTCGAAGACTACTTCAAAGGGTGGGGCAGTAGATCCAGCAGCCAGACCAGTGGCATCATGGGTCCCAAGAGTTTCAGATTGGTTTGTCATGCAAAACAAACCTAAGGAAATGTTTACCCAATGAAAGGTTTTTGGAGACCAAGGAAGAATGATCAAACCTCTTTTGGTGGCTCCAAACAATTGGGTGTTATTAAAGAACCCAAAAACAAGGGAGCCAGATGTGGTTCCTATGATTTCTAGGTCTCAAAGAAGGAAGATCCAACGAAAATGCACCCAGTATCAGAAGGATCTGAAAGAAAGTGGAGAGAGCCCTTCCATGGCACAAGCAAAAGACTAGACAAATAGGGGGATAGGTTCGAAGCCTGCTTCCAAGATTAAGAGGAGTGCCAGCATGGAGCAGTTTGCTAAAGTTTATGCTAAACTAAAAGCCAAAGAAAAATCTAGTTTAGCAGGCCTCGAGAAGGCTTTAATGGAAAGTGATGATGAAACGGATAAAGAGACTAAGCTAGGCCAAAAGAGAACATTGGTCGAAGATAAAATGTTTGAGGCCTTCATAGCTGAACAAACCTTTCTGGTTGAAAAGCCAACGAAGGTAAATCACCAATAGGCTACTTCGAAGGAACCTACTAGCATAGAGGTACTAGAATGCCGCATGGAAAATGCTTCCGAAATAACAGAACAAGCTAGTTTGGAAGGAAAACAAGTATAACAAGTAGTTCAGTTTGGTTCAATCCCTCCAGTGCCAGTAAAAATGGTATATATACCTGTGGACTAGCCTTTTTCGAGCCCCGCCTTTCGAAAAGGGTTTGAAAAGAAGGCTTCACAGTTCGGACTCCCGCGGTTCTAAATTTAATCTCATAAGTGCAATGTGAAACTGATAATCACCAAAGAGTCCAAATTTGGCAAATCTTTTTGGAAAATCGATTTTAAATCAAATAATGCCAAAATTGGACTGCTTTGCCAGATACAGAGTCGCCACCTAATTATTTTATTTTTTAGAGAAATTTAGGAAACCCAGACTCGTGCCAAAAGCAACATGTCCATCATCACCAAAGTTGCCCCGGCTCGGGAACTTGGGTACGAGAGGGGAAGGTCCTGAAATGAGCACCCCCGCTCGCCCGATCAAAGATCGGCCCCTACTAATCATGATATGATCTTTTATAAACATTATGTGTTCTGCTTTTCATGCTTGCCATGAGGCTATTTGCTTAAGTGATTAACTGCATGAATGCCTGTGGATGAAGGCTTGATTACTTGAATTGGGACAATTAATCAAATGTGAGTTTTAAGCCCACTTTGCAAAGTGGCAAATCATGTTTTAAGGCCACTTGAGGGTAGCAAATCCGCGCTTTTAGCCCACTTGAGGGTGGCATTTTCAAACCATTTTCGAAAACAACATGAGTTGATTTGTTCCCATTATTGCGATTTAGTCTATACTTGTGTGTGCGTCACATAGTAAAGTTAGCTAATAATCAGAACAAGAACACATGTGTTTATAAAACAACATATCATGTTAGTAGAGGCCGATCCTTTGATCGGGCGAGCGGGGGTGCTCATTTCAGGACCTTCCCCTCTCGTACCCAAGTTCCCGAGCCGAGCAACTTTGGTGATGACAGAGACATGGCCTTTGGCATGAGTCAGGGTTTCCTAAATTTTTCAAAAATAAAATATTTAGGTGGCGACTCTGTAATCTGGCAAAGTAGTCCAGTTTTGGCATTATTTGATTTGAAATCTAATTTTTCCAAAATGATTTGCCGAATTGGACTCTTTGGTGTTTATCAGTCTCACATTGCACTTTGTGAGATTAGATTCAGAACCCTAACAGGAGTCTGAACTATAGGACCAATTCGAGCTCTTCGAAAGGGGGCGCGAAGAAAGTCGAGTCTACAGCATGTCGGCTACCAATGATGGCCGGTCGGCTACCACTGGTGGCCGGTCGGTTACCACTGGTGGCCGGTCGGCCACTGATGACATGGACTTCTCTTTTTGCTACAACAGAGAGCGGACAGAGCAAAACAGTGTATTCTCACAGGTTTGTGTGTATTGTTGACACTCCTTATCATCACATAAGCTCAAAGGAGAGAAACTTTTGGCTCTCAAACCACCAATCAAGCAATTTCCATGCATGATGGACAAAGAACCAAGTTTGTACAAGTTTAATAAGTGCAAAACAAGACTCAAAAAGACCACCACCCTATCATGCATGATCAAGGGTGATGGTGACCAAAGAAAATGACACGTTTCATCACTTTAAGTATGAAATGTCCCATTTTCCTCGTGTTTGAATTAACGTCTGATTCGAACACATGCAATGCAACAAGAAAGATGCTTATCTTGCCTCTTTTACTTGTTCATTTTATTTACTCATTTTAGTTACCGATTCATTCTTTAATCGATTAGGTCCAAAAGTGAGTGTCCTCTAATGGAAAGATGGCTCAAACCACAAGTAGCTTTGGGCAAGAAAGAGGCATTACACTGTTGGTAATGAACCCCCTAAGGGATTAAACCATTAGGTGCAACACATCAATTTCACACTTAGGCAAACAAGTGGTTTGGAACCACTTTCAAAGCAAATAAAAGAGTAAAGAATGAAGGGAGGTTGCAGAGATTTTAACTGCTAAAATGAAGTGCAAAACAACACTAAAACATGCTTTCAACTCAAAACAACGGTGATCAAAGTATTAAAACACTAAGCTAGTGAAGAAATTAACACTACAACCATGCAATACAAGCCTCCATTGAATTAACTAGCCCAAAACAGAGCCAAAACTGGTCAAAACAAAGACAAAAACATGCTGGACTTAAGCTAAAGTAAGCTAGAAAAACATGCTAACTCATAAAGCTAACTAGGCATGCAAACAAGACACAAGGAGGGAGACTAACCCCTCCAATTTTGGACTTCAAAACAAAGTTTTTACCACTGAAAAACCTCTGAGATTCAATGGTTAAAAGGCCCAAAAAAAGTCATTTTGAAAGTGATGAAAAGATGGCACAAAATCTTAACAAGCAAAAAGATAAGAAGAATGGACCATCCCCTAACTCAATATAGCCTCAAACCACTATTTTTAGGTCATAAAAACAGAGTTTTTTATACTTCAAAACCAGCCTTAAAACAGTTTAAAAGGATCACAAAATAGGCATACAAAACAAGTATAAGCAAGGTAAGTTCTATACCTTTGAAGCAAAGCACTAAACAGCCACAAATTCAAGCTCAAACCTCCTTCTGGAGCTTAAATTAGGTCCCAAGTTATCTTAGCCCAAAGGTGAGAGTATTTGGTTGAGGGTTAGTGTGCAAGAGCTAAGGACTTGTAAGCAAATATGCACAAAATATCAAGAGAGAAAATTCTAGAGAGAAAGATATTTTTGTTCTAAAAATTCTAACCCTCAAAAATAGGAGAGGAACCCCCCTATATATAGAAAAACAAGCCTTGAGCTTGTGAACATCTCACTATACACGTGTATGAAAATGCAGCTCAGTGAGCAACAGCTGGCACAACTGTCAATAAATATCTGAAAAAAGAGACTGATGGCCATCAGCCACCACTGATAGCCGACCAACCACCACTGGTGGCCGACCGGCTTCATCCATGGCCGAAAAACTCAATCCAAGGCCGACAGCCCTGGGGGGTGGCCGACAGGTCACCAAGAGGTCCAAATACCAAGTTTTGGTCCAATACAAAGCAGAGAGAGAACAAGGTTCAAAGGCTCAAAGACAGGGCATTCCACCGAGGGCTTTGGGCTCTCAAAATGAACACAAACACACAATCATTGAGTGCACAAACGATGACGTCTAAGTCTTGAGGATGGTGGGGTGTCTACAGTTACCCCTCTTTGACAAAACTCGGAAGTCATGAAATGACGGGAGTGAATGTCAAAGCCTAGAGACGACCAATTTTTGACAAGGCCAAAGACTTGGACAAGCAGACAAGCTAGACAAAACAAATGGTTGTGCCTATAGGCTGCCTACGTATCCCTTTGCAAGGAATCAAACCAGCGTAGTTCTGGGGCAAGATGCAAACGACATGCACGATGCGAAAACATAATTTATGATCATGCAATGAGGCTGTAATGAAGCATCTAGATGCAAATGTTATGCAAAGAAATGCTACAGTCAAACAAACCGAAGTAAGGTACAACAACCTCTAACATGAAAAGAAGTAAGTAAATAAACACGCCACGCTTGAGCATCACAAGCCAAACTACATTTCATGCAGAAAGGATGTAAGAAAATTATGCAAACCTAACCATGCATCACGCAGGAAAGGAAAAGAATAACAAGACCGTCGAGCACACCCGAGGTGTCGAACAATATCCCAACGCATTGCACGCGGAATGAGAGAAGGGATGGTGTGAACACTGGGCGTACCTGACTGTTCTTAACCAAAGGGAACAGTGATAAACATCGGAACGCGTCCAAACATTTATAACCCAAACAAGGAGTGGTGATAAACATCAGAACACATCCAAATGCTTCTAACAAAAACAAAGGACGGTGATAAACATTGGAACACGTTCGAATGTTTTTAACCAAAACAGGGAGCGGTGATAAACATCGGAACACGTCCAAATGTTTTTAACCAAAACAAGGAGTGGTGATAAATATCATAACACGTCTAAATATTTTTAACCAAAACAGGGAGTGGTGATAAACATCAGAACACATCTGAATGTTTTTAACCAAAAAAAAGAGTGGTGATAAACATCGGAACACGTCCGAATGTTTTTAACCAAAACAGGGAGTGTGATAAACATCGGAACACGTCCGAATGCTTTTAACCAAAACAGGGAGTGCTAATAAACATCAGAAAACGTCCAAATGTTTTTAACCAAAACAGGGAGTGGTGAGTGGTGATAAACATCGGAACACATCCGAATGTTTTTAACCAAAACAGGGAGTGGTGAGTGGTGATAAACATCGGAACATATCCAAATGTTTTTAACCAAAACAGGGAGTGGAGATAAATATCAGATCACATCCGAATGTTTTTAACCAAAACAGGAAATGGTGATAAACATCGGAACACATCCGAATGTTTTTAACCAAAACAGGAAATGGTGATAAACATTGGAACAGCGGTGATAAACATCGGAACATGCCCAAATGTTTTTAACCAAAACAGGGAGTGGTGATAAATATCGGAACACATCCGAATGTTTTTAACCAAAACAGGAAGTGGTGATAAAAATCGGAAAACATCCGAATGTTTTTAACCAAAACAGGGAGTGGTGATAAACATCGGAACACGTCCAAATGTTTTTAACCAAAACAGGGAATAGTGATAAACATCGGAAAATGTCCGAATGTTTTTAACCAAAACTGGGAGTGCTGATAAACATTGGAACACATCCAAATGTTTTTAACCAAAACAGGGAGTGGTGATAAACATTGGAACACATCCGAATGTCATTAACCAAAACAATGAGTGATGATAAATATTGGAGTACGTCCAAATGTTTTTAACCAAAACAAGGAGTGGTGATAAACATAGGAACACGTCCGAATGTTTTTAACAAAAATAAGGAGAGGTGATAAACATCGGAACACGTCCAAATGTTTTTAACCAAAACAGGGACTGGTGATAAACATCGGAACACATCCGAATGTTTTTAACCAAAACAGGGAAAGGTGATAAACATCAGAAGACATCGGAACGTTGTTAACCAAAACAGGAAGTAGTGATAAACATCAGAACACGTCGGAACGTTGTTAACCAAAACAGGGAGTGGTGATAAACATCAGAACACATCCGAATGTTTTTAACCAAAACAGGAAGTGGTGATAAACAGAACACGTTTGAATGTTTCTAACCAGAATAGGGAGTGGTGATAAACATCGAAACACGTCTCTGAATGTTTTTAACCAGAACAGAGAGTGGTGATAAACATCGGAACACATCCGAATGTTTTTAACCAAAACAAGAAGTGGTGATAAACATCGGAACACCTCCAAATGTTTTTAACCAAAACAGGGAGTGGTGAGTGGTGATAAACATCGGAACATGTCCAAATGTTCTTAACCAAAACAGGGAGTGGTGATAAATATCGGAACACATCCGAATGTTTTTAACCAAAACAGGGAGAGGTGATAAACATCGGAACATGTCCAAATATTTTTAACCAAAACAGGGAGTGGTGATAAATATCGGAACACATTCGAATGTTTTTAACCAAAACAAGAAGTGGTGATAAACATCGAAACACATCCGAATGTTTTTAACCAAAACAGGGAGTGATGATAAACATCGGAACACGTCCGAATGTTTTTAACCAGAACAGGGAATAGTGATAAACATCGGAAAACGTCCGAATGTTTTTAACCAAAACTGGAAGTGCTGATAAACATCGAAAAACGTTCAAATGTTTTTAACCAAAACAGGGAGTGGTGATAAACATCAGAACACATCCGAATGTTTTTAACCAAAACAGGGAGAGGTGATAAACATCAGAAGACGTCGGAACGTTGTTAACCAAAACGGCGAGTGGTGATAAACATCAGAACACGTCGGAACGTTGTTAACCAAAACAAGGAGTGGTGATAAACATCGGAACACATCTGAATGTTTTTAACCAAAATAGGAAGTGGTGATAAACATCGGAAAACGTCTCTGAATGTTTTTAACTAGAACAGTGAGTGGTGAGTGGTGATAAACATCGGAACACGTCCGAATGTTTTTAACCAGAACATAGAGTGTTGATAAACATCGAAACACATCTCTGAATGTTTTTAACCAGAACAGGGAGTGGTGATAAACATCGGAAAACGTCTCTGAATGTTTTTAACCAGAACAACGAGTGGTGAGTGGTGATAAAAATCGGAACACGCCCGAATGTTTTTAACCCGAACAGGGAGTGGTGATAAACATTAGAACACCTCCGAATGTTTTTAACCAAAACAAGGAGTGGTGATAAATATCGGAACACGTTCAATGTTTTTAACCAAAACAAGAAGTGGTGATAAATATCGGAACACGTCTAAATGTTTTTAACCAAAATAGGGAGTGGTGATAAAAATCGGAACACGTCCTAATGTTTTTTACCAAAACAGGGAGTGATGATAAACATCAGAACACATCCGAATGTTTTTAACCAAAACAGGAAGTGGTGATAAATATAGGAACACGTCTAAATGTTTTTAACCAAACAGGGAGTGGTGATAAACAGGGAATGGTGAACAAAACAGGGAATAGTGATAAACATCGAAAAACGTCCGAATGTTTTTAACCAAAACTGGGAGTGCTGATAACCATCGGAAAATGTCCAAATGTTTTTAACCAAAACAGGGAGTAGTGATAAACATCGGAACAGATCCGAATGTTTTTAACCAAAACAGGGAGAGGTGATAAACATCAGAAGATGTCGGAACGTTGTTAACCAAAACAGGGAGTGGTGATAAACATCAGAACACGTTGGAACGTTGTTAACCAAAACAAGGAGTGTTGATAAACATCGGAACACATCTGAATGTTTTTAACCAAAATAGGAAGTGGTGATAAACAGATCACGTCCGAATGTTTTTAACCAGAACAGAGAGTGGTGATAAACATCGAAACACATCTCTGAATGTTTTTAACCAGAACAGGTAGTGGTGATAAACATCGGAAAACGTCTTTGAATGTTTTTAACCAGAACAGCGAATGGTGAGTGGTGATAAACCTCGGAACACGTCCGAACGTTTTTAACCAAAACAAGGAGTGGTGATAAACATCGGAACACCTCCGAATGTTTTTAACCAAAACAAGGAGTGGTGATAAATATCGGAACACGTCTGAATGTTTTTAACCAAAACAAGGAGTGGTGATAAATATCGGAACACGTCTAAATGTTTTTAACCAAAACAGGGAGTGGTGATAAAAATCGGAACACGTCCAAATGTTTTTTACCAAAACAGGGAGTGGTGATAAATATCAGAACACATCCGAATGTTTTTAACCAAAACAGGGAGTGGTGATAAATATAGGAACACATCTAAATGTTTTTAACCAAAATAGGGAGTGGTGATAAATATCGGAACACGTCCGAATGTTTTTAACCAAAACAAGGAGTGGTGATAAACATCGGAACACGTCCAAATGTTTTTAACCAAAACATGGAGTGCTAATAAACATCAGAAAACGTCCCAATGTTTTTAACCAAAATAGGGAGTGGTGATAAATATCGGAACACATCCGAATGTTTTTAACCAAAATAGGGAGTGGTGAGTGGTGATAAACAGCGGAACACGTCCGAATGTTTTTAACCAAAACAGGGAGTGGTTAGTGGTGATAAACATCGGAACAAATCCGAATGTTTTTAACCAAAACAGGGAGTGGTGAGTGGTGATATATATCAAAACACGTCCGAATGTTTTTAACCAAAACATGGGTGGTGATAAACATTGGAACAAATCCAAATGTTTTTAACCAAAACAGGTAGTGGTGATAAACATCGGAACACATCCAAATGTTTTTAACCAAAACAGGGAGAGGTGATAAACATCATACACGTCCAAATGTTTTTAACCAAAACAGGCAGTGGTGGTAAACATCGGAACACATTTGAATGTTTTTAACCAAAACAAGAAGTGGTGATAAACATCAAATCACATCCGAATGTTTTTAACCAAAACAGGGAGTGGTGATAAACATCGGAACATAAACATCGGAACAAATCTGAATGTTTTTAACCAAAACAAGGAGTGGTGAGTGGTGATAAACATTGGAACACGTCCGAATGTTTTTAACCAAAACAGGGAATAGTGATAAAATCGGAAAACGTCCGAATGTTTTTAACCAAAACTGGGAGTGCTGATAAACATCGGAAAACGTCCAAATGTTTTTAATCAAAACAGGGAGTGGTGATAAACATCAGAACACATCCAAATGTTTTTAACCAAAACAAGGAGTGGGGATAAATATTAGAGTACGTCCAAATGTTTTTAACCAAAACAGGGAGTGGTGATAAACATCGGAACACGTCCAAATGTTTTTAACCAAAACAAGGAGAGGTGATAAAAATCGGGAGACGTCCAAATGTTTTTAACCAAAACAAGGAGATGTGATAAAAATCGGAACCCGTCCAAATGTTTTTAACCAAAACAGGGAGTAGTGATAAACATCAGAACACGTCGGAACGTTGTTAACCAAAACAGGGAGTGGTGATAAACATCGGAACACATCCGAATGTTTGTAACCAAAACAGGAAGTGGCGATAAACAAAACACGTCCGAATGTTTTTAACCAGAACAGAGAGTGGTGATAAACATCGAAACACATCTCTGAATGTTTTTAACTAGAACAGGGAGTGGTGATAAACATCGGAAAACGTCTCTGAATGTTTTTAACCAGAACAAGGAGTGGTGAGTGGTGATAAACATCGGAACACGTCCGAACGTTTTTAACTAGAACCGGGAGTGGTGATAAACATTGGAACACGTCCGAATGTTTTTAACCAAAACAGGGAGTGGTGCTAAACATCGGAACACATCCGAATGTTTTTAACCAAAACAAGGAGTGCTGATAAATATCGAAAAACTTCCCAATGTTTTTAACCAAAATAGGGAGTGGTGATAAACATCGGAACACATCCGAATGTTTTTAACCAAAATAGGGAGTGGTGAGTGGTGATAAACATCAGAACACATCCGAATGTTTTTAACCAAAATAGGGAGTGGTGAGTGGTGATAAACATCAGAACACATCCGAATGTTTTTAACCAAAATAGGGAGTGGTGAGTGGTGATAAACATCAGAACAAATTCGAATGGTTTTAACCGAAACAGGGAGTGGTGAGTGGTGATAAACATCGGAACAAATCCGAATGTTTTTAACCAAAACAGGGAGTGGTGATAAAGATCGGAAAACATCCGAATGTTTTTAACCAAAACAGAGAGTAGTGATAAACATCGGAACACATCCGAACGTCCAAATGTTTTTAACCAAAACAGGGAGTGGTGATAAACATCGGAACACGTCTGAATGTTTTTAACCAAAACAGGGTAAATCAGAGGACAGGAATTATCTCACCTGGAACTCCGCTGAATGAATCCTACATACAATATTGTGCTTGCATAAGAAAGATACTTAACAAGCATAACATAGTAAGAGTGCATGTTCTATGCAAGACGAATAATCATAACAAAATATTAGAGACATGTTTTATACAAACCATGAGAAAAACAAAACGGAAGCATATTCTATGCAACGAGAACCGGAGTATGTTCTATGCAACATTGGAGTGCATATTCAATGTAATAGTACAAAATGCATGTTCTATGCACGATCAAGAGCACAAAATGCATATTCTGTGCAAGATTAGCAAATGCATATTCCATGCACAATAACTGGAAGCATGTTCTATGCATGTTCTATGCGAAAATAGAGAAATGCATTTTCTATGCAACAATTGAGGAATGCACATTCTATGCAACAATGGATTGAATAACAACTCCCGATTTACCTCTCGGAAGAGCTGTAATAAGTTAAAAAGGATGCACCTCATTCGTGTTGATTAGTGATGAATCATCATGCACCGAAGACATGGTTCGGAGTTTCTGCAGAGACAATTTGAGCTTAAAAGTGAACTTTTCTTGCACTTTCTCGAGAACCAAGGACACATAACAGCAGCAAAGACAAAGGAGGAGCATTGGAAGCTTGTCAGCCACCAGGGAGAGGTGTCGGCCACCAGCGACCGGCCATCAATGGCAGCCCGGCCCTTTTTGGTCATTTTACATTCGGGTCTTTAAGTATAGGGCTTCAAACTTCATTTCCACACACCCTCTTGTCCGAAATTCATCCCTCTCTCACTCTAGACCATTCCTCTTGTCCGAAATTCATCCATCTTTCTAGATCCGTGCTTTATACACGTTTTTTCAACGCCCCACGCGAAGTTGATTCACTAAAACCTCTTGATTTCCTTCATTTTGAACCAATTAAAAATTGATTTCGGTGCTTTTTTCTTCATTTTCACCACTTGAGGATTGTTTCCCTCGAGTTCCTCTTGGGTTTAGCGCCTTTTCCCGGGCTTTGACTTTTTCTCCCATTTCCTCTCTCCTAGGATTTGACTTGAGTTGACTTGAGGCATTTCCACCTATTTTCAACATTTTTTTCCCCTTTTCATCGACTCTTCATCTATGTTCCAGATGGCAAACGACTTTCCACGTGATGGGGCTTCTCCAGAGGCGGAGTTCGGGGCAGAGTTCGATTCTGATGCAGAGCCAGAGCCCTTACCACTCGGAGTGAGGCCTTTTGATGCGGTAAGGTATCATCCCCAGACGCACATTCTGCCTGCTAGTGGCGTTAGGCACTTTATTGATTTCGCTGATGCATCATAGGATCTCTTACTGAGGGAGCCAAGTTCCCATCTTTCAGCCGTTGTCGTTGAGGTACAAACTCTATGCACTTGCACATCCAATGTTCTTTACTTGCATTTCTTGCACCAATCACACTCTTGCACTGTATTTTCACCAATGTGATTGCATTTGTTTTACACTTCCTTTTCATCGAACTGTATTTACACTGATTCACCTGTCCTCTGCCACAGGGTGACACTCGCGCATACAGGGGTTATGGGGCCACGACGGCCAGAGATTGGTACGACGAGCTCCCTACCGGAGTACGTGCTATTGTTGACGAGGCAAGCTTCGGCCTATTCTGCTCTGGATTGCCACGAGTCATAGCGAGCCACCCACTTCTTAGAGCACTAGTGGAGAGATGGTGGGACACTACCAACTCTCTCCACCTTTCCACTGCCGGAGAGATGACGATAACCCCTTTACGACTTCGCCATGATCACAGGCCTAGCCGTAGGGGGTGATCCAATTCCCCTTGATCCTGATATAGGGAATTAGGAGGCTACTTGGATTAAGCTTCTGGGAGCGCACCCACCTTTGTCCCGGATAACCCTAATCAGATACAACTGGTTCGAGGAGCGGTTCCGGGGAACCGTGCCAGAGACAGTAGAGGAGACAGAGCACTATGCTCAGGGTTTTCTGATGTTCCTCTTCGGTACCACCCTGTTTGCAAACAGGGCAAACACCGTGGGGCTATACTTGCTGAGCGCACTGGTGGTCCTCCCCGAGTGAGTTTCTACGATTGGGGCAGAGCTGGCTTCGCCACCCTGTACAACTACATGAGCTCGACCTCCCGTGGGATTGGACTCTTGATCGGAGGCTACTGGCGAGCTTGGGAGGTACACATCTCAGTTCCCTCTTTACACTTTGCATTTTCTATTCAGCATTTCTTGCTTTACATATATTCAACGCATGTACTTTCTGCTTTGTACTTTTTATATATGTTCAAACACTGTGCTGACTACATACCTCTGCACTCTCCCTGCAGCTATGGGTATATGTATACTTCCCGACTCTTACCCTGGAGCTAGAGGTGGAGGTTCCATTGACAGTCCCCTATTCACGGGTGTACGATGGTCAGCTTCGCCGCAGAACTCGTGAACCCTTTTCTTTCTTCAGGCGTTACTTTGACACCGTAGCTACTCACGAGGTAACTTAAAACACAATCATCATTTGTTTTCATATTGTTCTGATTCACATTATAGCCACTGACAGCAACTAACAACCTATACAACTTCCATTTATAGATCTCATAGCAGCCATGGACCACGATACTGAGAGGAGTTGGAAGCTGATATAATATGGCCTAGGGCATGTCTCGTTATCACACTCTACTTGAGGGTCCGGTCTGCCGAGCCTGGTACCTTGGCGAAAGAGTTATACGCCAGTCTCTGGGCATGCCTGCTCAGTTCATACCGATGACGCCGCCAGAGTCCATGAGATCAGCAGACAGCTTATCTGTTGACAGAGTTATCCAGTTCATGGTAGGCTTGGAGACGGAGTACTTCCGAGTTGAGGGTGATTATACAGTCTTCATTCAGACACATCTTATGCCACCTTTGACCAGTGTTCGCGGAAGTGAGGGAGCGAGAGCTCCTGTTGCGAGGATGAGGCCTAAAGTGACTAGGGTAGCCAGGGCCTATGGCAGAGGGGCTTCTCAGGCGAGACAGATGACTAGTTGGCCAGAGCTTCCCACTACACTTACTTCTTAGCGGCATACTGGGGAGGCTTACCAGATCCCTATTGAGCTTGCACCAGCCGGGCACGAGCTTGTCAGGTTTTGAGGCCCGACTCCAGTATGCACCACACTTTACATTTTTGCATGTTAAATTCATTTCAGTTATGCTTATAGAACACTGATCACCTCAACGCACTTACAGGCATCCATAGAGTACACCGGGGCGCTCTCGAGCTAGCAATTTCCCTAATGGGGATGATGTAGAGGAGCATGAGTCTGCTCAGCCTCTATGGAATTCAGGTAATTTTCTTCAGTTTACATTTCATGCTATCGAACTTTTTGCTGATATATTAGCATTTCAACTGTAATCTATTCCACACTGCACTGATTTGATACACTACACTTAAACACTGCATTCATACACTACACCTGCACAATGTATTTGACTTCTACCTACACTCATACTGTATACCATCTTTGCATCTAATATATACACTAAGACTGATATATTGACAACTACCCTTTTCAGATCCCAGCCATACCGGGCACACCAGTGGGAGCTGCAGCAGGACCATCAGTGCCCTCTTCGGCAGTAGAGAGGAGAGAGAGACAGGCTCCAGCACGTAGCCGAGGCAGAGCCAGAGACACCAAAAGATAAGAGTGGCCATTTTGAGCCCATTCTGAGTGATGACAAGGCTGAGACCAGCGAGGCCGAGGAGGCAGCAAGTCAGCATGCTAAGTCATCTGAGAGCGGAGATGATGACGCTGGCTCAGGTTCTGCTAGTGGAGATGATACTACGTCAGGCTCTAAGCCAAATGGCAGCGACGACTCTGATTCTGGTTCAGAGGGAGGTGAAGACAGTGGCGCTGACAGGGACAACTCTGAGGCTCTGCCCAGGAAGAGAATGAAGAGGGTCTCTCGAGACTGAGATAGCTGGCACTGATTCTCTGTATTTTTGCTTAGTTTCTTTTTGCTAGTAGTGTTAGCACTTTGTACAACTTTAGACAGGTTTTATTTGCTTTAAAAACTTGTACTCTTTCGTAAAAAAATGACTATGATAGGAATGAAAACCAATATTTTTGATGAAAAATTGTTGTATTGTGCATTCTAAGTACTGCATTACATCGCATAGCATGAAAATGAGCTTGATCTTGATTGAAAACTGCACATTGTATTGGCTCTTTCTTAATCAGGTAATGTACCGACCAACACTTAGCAAACAAAATAAGACAACTCGATAAACAACTAACAATAACAACTCGATAAACAACGCAACAACTCGACAAGCAAAAACCAAACAAATACAACTCGATAAGCAACACAACAGCTTGATAAACGAATTGAAACAACTTGATAAACAAATTGAAACAACTTAAAAGCAACTCAACAAATCCACTAAAACAAGACAACAGAATGCACCAAGAGCAGAACAAAGCACAGGTTCTCAGCACTCTTAACACACAGAAAGACCACAAGAATGTTGTCGGCCATAAACAGAGGCTGTCGGCCACCAGTGGTGGCCGGTCGGCTACAAAAGGTGGCTGTCGGCCATCAGTGTGAAGGACCTCCAGATTGTTGCCATTTGTCTTCCACTCAGTGCCTTATCTTCCACAAAAGCCAGGACTTCATAGTTTCTTCATTCCAGCTCTGTTTTTTTCACAAATGGAGCCATTCTTTGCCGAAGAACTCTCAAATTGGATTGCGACTTTAGATGGCTCGAAAAAAGTGAATTTTCGGGATTTCGAGATAAATGCACTATTCCCGCTAAGTCGTTCTCCACTGTGTTTTCCATTCCTTCACACCGCGGCTAGGTGTTGGAACTTGGTTACACATGTTTTCAGCTTCGGAGGGCAAGAGATATGCCCTACAATCGAAGAATTTCAAGTTTTGATGGAATCCCGACGTAATGAGGAAATCTTGCCTCAGTCTCATTTTAGCTACATCCAAGCTCTAGGGAGGATATGTGGGCTCACTTTACATGATGCCCGATCCTTGGTTCACAACGGAGAGTTAGATATCCCCAGTTTGATTCATCAATTTTCTGACGCTAGTGACCGCGACGACTATCTTTGGCAAAGTTTTCGACAGTATGCCCTCTGTTTGTGTATGTTGGCTCATTTTCTTCTTGCCCCAAGTTTCGGAGGGTCTATCATTTGCTTGATCGAAGTGGCCCAAGGCTTGAAAAAGGGAAAGAGTTGCATTGGCTTAGCATTAGCCGAAACTTTGATAAGCTTAGACACCTTCCATCGGCGAGAGATAAACAAATTTACAGGAAGTCCACTCCTTCTGCAAGTAATGGTTTCCACCCTCTCGTATGTGTTTCTCACATCTCTCAACACTCAGGCTCTGTTTTTCTCTCAAAACCCTTTTTTTACTTTTTCTCTCAACATTCACCTCTCTATTCTTTAATCTCTCTTTTCTTTCATCCCTCTCCAGATATGGCTCATGGATAGGTTAAAGGTAGTGGACTCTTGCCCTGCATATTCAACACAAGGCAATTTCTTTTGCCAACGGCTAGTTGATTTCCTGAACAAGGGGTGGTGGTGCCATTGGATGTGCAACAGGTCTGTTGTTGACATTGCTTGGCGTTGCCCCTGGATTAATCTGCCTGAGATGAGCTATAGCATGTCTCGGCAACTCGGTATTCAGCTGATTGGCCTAACACACTGTGTTTTTTACTTCTTATTCAGGTTCAGGCGTCAGTTTGGACATGACCAAACTTGTCCAGAAGAGGGGGTAGAGTACCCAGTTCCATTCTTTGTCTGAGGCTCGCAATTGGCTCGATATCCTACTGCTTGGAGGACAAGAGAGCTTCTGGCTCCTGCTCTCAATTTAAGTTGGGCCCTTTCTGGCAAATGTCTGGCTTGGCTTGAAGATGAGGCACAAACCGAGCTTACTTTAGCATCTGAAGCTTCCATAAGCTCTGGAGGGGATGCAGGAATACCTGATTCGCCCATGCCTCAAGTTTATTACTTTGATCTGTACTTTCAAGTTTTCCTTTTGAATGAAAAAAAAAGAAGAGTAACTTTGATTTGCATCGAGAGATGGAGAACTTTGCACTGAAATTAATGAAATTGAGGTTGTAGGTACTGAAAAATTTCCTTTTGGTCCAAAGATGGTCTAAGTTGTAAAAAGATTAATTTAAACAAAACAAATCAACTTTTATTAAAACTTTTCAAAACCATTTTCGATAAGGATCACAACTTGACACACGGAATCTATCCTCCAATATACAACCTCGAATCCAAAGATATAAAATTGCCCCTTGACTGAAATAGCACTGCACTGCATGTAACCAGCTCTCATAGTGAAAATCACAACCGAACTCTCGGATAATGAATAGACAAGGATGCCTTGATCAAACACATGGACACAGTTGATTTGGAGGTGTTTATGGCCGGACTTCAGAATGAAGTTGCCTACGTATCCCGAAGATGGAAATCAGGCCTTATGTAGTTCTGTTCGGGTTTGCTCGGGTATTAACACTCTTCTTTTGTGCTCTAACTTTTGCCAAGATCGCCCTTTAGGGTTTTCAACCTTGCGAGCTCAGTTTTTCTTATTTTAAATTTTTTGTGCTCTAACTTTTGCAGGTCGCCCTTCCGGGTTTTCGACCTAGCAAGCCTCTCAAGGATAGTATTTCTTCAACTTGTCTATGTTGATCGGTTGGGAAAATTCTAGGCTATCCAGGTCCATAAGAATAACAGCTCCACCCAACCAGATTGATTTGATAATGTAAGGACCAGTCCAATCGGGTCTGAACTTGCCCCTAGGGTCATGGATAGGAGCTTAGTTGTCTTTCAGCACCAAATCCCCTTCTTTCAGATTCATGGACTTAACTTTCTTGTTGAAAGCTCTGGCAATTCTGCATTGATAACCTTGGACATGATACAATGCTTTCAGCCTTCTCTCATCGAATAACATTAGTTCTTCGAACCTGCTCTGCTGCCAATCCGCTTCTGCTATCTGGCACTCAGCCAAAACCCGCAGCGATGGAACCTCTATTTCGATCAGCAAAACAGCCTTCATCCCATAAACCAGAGAATACGGAGTTGCCCCAATAGATGTCCGAATTGAAGTCCTATAGCCCTAGAGAGCAAATGGCAATTTGTCTGGCCAGTCCCTGTAAGTCTCAACCATTTTCTGTAAAATGTGCTTGATGTTCTTGTTAGCGGCCTCAACAGCTCCGTTGGTTTGCGGCTGGTATGTGGATGACTTATGAAAATCACGTGTTTCTCCAACAAGTCAATCACTTCTCTCTTAAAATGGAAGCCATTATCTGAAATGATCTCATTCGGAACCCCATAACAACAAACGATATTGTTCCTAATGAACTTGGCTACATGCGACTCTTTCAGCACTGCATAGGATTGGGCCTCGACCCACTTTGTAAAATAGTCTATTGCCACCAGGATATACTCATGCCCATTTGAGCCTTTCGGCGTAACTGCCCCAATAACATCAATTTCCCAGACTGAAAAAGGCCATGGCGAAGTCATATTGCACAGCTTCGACAGTGGGATATTCATGCAATTTGCATGAATTTGGCATTTGTGGTATCGTTGAACAAAACCAATACAATCCTCCTCCATGGTAAACCAGTAGTAACCTTGCCTGAGAATCTTTCGGGCTAGCATTACTCCACTCATGTGCGCTCCACACTCTCCTCCATGGATAGCCTCCATTAGGTGCTTTGACTCTTCTATATCAATGCACAACTTGTGCATTCCCAGATGACCTCGTTTGTATAACTTACCGCCGCAGATGATAAACTGAGCAGGCATCCGCCGTATTGCCCTTTTATCTTTGGCATTTGCCCCTAGTGGATAAACCTTCTTTTCCAAGAAGTTCCAAATATCATAATACCAGGGGTTTTGATCTTGTACTTCATCTATTGCGCAATCAACTTGTAGGCCGGCGTATATCTCTGTTCAATAATGATCGGACGCATCCGGACTCCCAAAGGGATGTCTATCATAGAAGATAGAGTTGATAAAGCGTCAGCAAACCTGTTGTTCTCTCTTAGTAGATGCGTGAAGGTTAACTTCTCAAATCTAGGAATCAGAACATACAGGGTTTGGTGATAGATTTTCATCCTTTCTTCTTTGACCTTCCAATCTCCTTTTGCTTGAGACACAACCAGGTTCGAGTCCCCAATGGCATCCAACCTTTTTGCCCCTAGTTCCAGGGCGGCTTCCAATCCAACAATGCACACTTTGTATTCTGCCTCGTTGTTGGATACTTTGAACTGGAGTTTGAAGGCTAAAGGTATATGGGAATTGTCAGGTGCTATCAACAACACCCCTGTCCCATAACTGTACTGGTTAGACGCTCTGTCAAAATACGTTGTCCAAATCTCTTCCTCGACCTGCAAAATAGCTTCATCTGAGAACAGGTATTCTACCACTTCATTCCCTTCCATTGGGTGATCGGCTAGAAACTCCGCTACAGCCCTCCCCTTAACTGACTTGTGAGTCACATACTTCAAATCAAATTCGGAGAGAAGAAGCAACTAACTGGCTAGCCTACCCGTAAGCGCTGGTTTCTCGAAGAGATATTTGATGGGATCTAATCTCGAAACCAGAATTACGGAATGAGCTAATAGGTAGTGCCTCAACTTCCTGGTGGCCCATACCAAAGTTAAGCAAGCATTTTCCAGCGGCGTATAGCGGGTCTCATATTCTAACATCTTCTTGCTCAGGTAATAGATGGCTTTCTCCACTCTATCCTCAAATTCCTGAGCAAGCATACAGCCCATCATTGTGTCCGTTACTGACAGATACAAATCAACGGCTTCCCCGGCTCTGGTGGCGACAACACGGGCGGGTTCTGAAGGTACTACTTGATCTGCTCAAAAGCAAACTGATATCGGTCATCCCATTGGAATTTCTTTCCTTTCTTCAGGAGACCAAATAGTGGTTCACAAGTCAAGGTTAGTTTTGCAATAAACCGTATTATGAATTGCATTTTACCCAAAAAGCCTCGCACCTCATTTTCAGTCCTTGGTGGTGGCATTTCTAGTATGGCCTTGATTTTGGAAAGATCAACCTCGATGCCCCTTTATGTGATCAAGAAACCCAGCATGTTCCCTGCTGTTACGCCAAAAGTGCATTTCTGTGGATTCAGCCTCAACCAATATTCTCTAATCCGTTGGAAGAAATTCTTCAAGGCGGTGTTGTGGCCCTCTTTTTTTCTTGGACTTGACAATCATATCGTCCACATACACCTCGACCTCTTTGTGAATCATATCATGTAAGATAGTGGTTGCAGCCCATTGATAAGTAGCCCCAGCATTTTTCAGGCCGAACGGTATCACCCTGTAGCAGTATGTTCCCCACGACATGGTGAAGGCAGTCTTCTCCCTGTTCTCAGGTGCCATCAAGATCTGGTTATACCCAGAAAATCCATCCATAAAGGAGAGCAGTGCATGACCTAAGGTGAAATCCACCAATTCATCGATGTGCGGTAGAGGAAAGTTGTCCTTCGTCCTATCTTTGTTCAAATCTCTGAAGTCCACACACATCCGAATTCTGCCATCTTTCTTCAGCACCGGAACAATGTTGGCCAACCAAGTCGGATACTCAGATACTAGCAAGAACTCTGCGTCTATCTGCTTGGTGACCTCCTCCTTAATCTTCAAAGCCCAATCCGGGCGTATTCTCCGAAGCTTCTGCTTGACGGGTCGGGCCTCGGGGTTAAGAGGGATCTAATGCTATACAATCTCAGGATCGATTCCTGGCATGTCTTCGTAGGACCACTCAAAAATATCTTTGAAATATTTTAATAAAGGGACTAAGCGCTCGCGTTCCTCCGAAGACAATGTGGACCCGATCTAGACTAAACACGGATCCTTCTCAGTACCCACATTAATTAAAATGATTTCATCAACAAGGGGTTTTACAAACCTCTCATCCTCTCTATCGATCAAATGTTTCAAAACCAGAGAAATTCCTTCCTCGTCGTTTTTATCAAAATTTTGAAAGTCATGATAAATGCAATACACAAGTGGCACAGAGAAGTACTCAAAAACTGCAGTGGTATTCACATTCAAAAGTTCTGGCTCATCCAATTCCTAGGTTACAACCGACTCAAAAGAAAAAGAAAAAGATGACCTAGAAAAACTACGGCATCCGGGTTATCAACCCCAAGAATACCAGACTCAGACTCAAAGGAACTGGAATCTGATTCCGACTCACAGACTTTGTGGAATCAGATTCCGACTCACTACCTGATTCAGAACTGCTGGACAGAAAGCCCTCCTCTAGCTGCCAAATGAGAGAGGGTATGTTAGATGCATCCAGAATACCAACGGAAGGGTCCACACCTAATTGGTCTCCGATCATGGAAACGGTTAGGTCATCCCCCAAGCTCTCCGGGTTGATCTGAGGATCCGAAAGGAGACATGCAAGTGTTGCTCCTATCTCAAGTTCACTATTGTTGGACTCACCCTCTGTGCTCTGTTCAGCCTCAGCAGTTAATTCAGTCTGTTCCTCTGTGGCTTCACCCTCTTGCAGCTACAAGTCGAAGAAAATCTCGAAGCTGGGTAGACGCCACTTCTCGGAGTTCAACCATGGCTCAGGAAAGCCGCAAAATAGGAAGTCTTCCCCTTTCCAGAAAAAACAGCCGTTCAGAGTTCCCTGAATTGGCCTATGCACAAGCTTATAATGCTTCCCACTTTGCTTAGCTTTGGCTCCTCCTGCCATTTCCTTCATTGGTGGGCGTATAACCCAAGCCAAAGGCATGAGGGTTATGTGGTACTTCGTCCAGTGTAGTAACGCCCTTCCGGCCACTCTTTCCTAATCCTATCCCGAGTACATGTTGTAGCTTGTTCATGAGGTAAACTGATTGAGCACTGATGTACAACCCCTCATCAATAGCTAGAATATTCTGCACCACCCGAGCCTCAGCCAAGGTAAAACCAGACAAGAAAACATCCTCGTCGCCATGTACAATCTCCAGTACTAGTGTAGGGACCTTTGGCGGAGGATATATAGAAGAATTCCCGAAAACAATCGCTATCCCCTTCCCAAGAAGGTACTTCAGCATTTGATGCGTAGTGGAAGAAGCAGCTTTTACTTGGTGCAGCCAAGGTTGCCCAAGTAGCAAGTTGAAGGTAGCCGAAATATCCAGGACGTGAAACTCAAAATCCTGTTAGGCTGGCCCGACCTGTGTTCTGATCTGAACTGTTCTCATCACCTCTCTGCTTGTGTTGTCGTAAGCCCGGATCACCTGGGCCGTAGGTACAAAGTCCGCTGGCTTCAAGCCAATAGCATAGGTTGTGCGGCACAGACAAACATTGATCGCAGACCCGGTGTCAACCAATACAACCGACACCCACTTCTCTCTACATTCAACGGAGATGTATAACGATTTGTTATGTACAGAGCCTTTGGGCGATAATTCCTTATCTGAGAAGGTCAAAATAGGCAAAGCACCTCCCGAGAAGACACGTCCCACTAGTTGCTCTAGAATTATGTTGATAGACATCTTGGCCTTATCCATTGCTGACAGGACAGCTTGCCGGTGCACGCGTGAAGCCATAAGCAATCCCCAAATAGATATGTCTGCCTGAATCTTCTTTAACTGTTTCAGCACAGCCTCTTTCTCTAATAGTTTTTCCCTCTATTTTTCAGCTTCCTTATCCTTTCCAGATGTTTCAAGTTAGTCTAAGTGTGGGGGCTTGAAGTACCGCCCACTTCTAGTCATATAATCCACCTCCTTGAAGTACCAAGTGTCGTCTAGCAGGTCTCAGCCCCAATCCTCATCAGTGTGGGCAAGATGCAGATCATCATCTTCCAACCATATTCCTCCGGCAACCGACAGGCAATTGTCTGGTTTCGTCCTAATTACTCCCACGTCAACATCATGATCATTCCCGCCAAGGCCTTAGGCTTTTCCAGCTTGCTGACTATTCTCATCCCTTTCCTGTTCAAACCGCTTCAGTGCGGCCTCTTGTTCCGTATCTACAGTACTAACAATGCCCAATTCCTGAGCTGAATTCTTAATACCGGTGCTCTCTGACAATTTTCCCTTATCCTCGGCCGCTCCGGTCCTTGTAGCAGTTCCTACTTCTGGCTGTTCCAGCCTTGGTTGAAGTCCCTCATCTATATCAGGTTCATCACTGAGCCACCCAGAGTTGTCTGTCGACCCGTTCAGATCGAACCAGTTAATGTGCACATCTCCCGAATCTTGCTTATCGAAAAATTACAGATTGTCAATGTCTTCCTCCGAATCAGCTAGATCATCTAATCCCTGGCTTGGGTCATCCTCCAAAACTACACTAACCTCCATTCATGTTGGCAACTCCACCTTTGGTTTGGCCTGATTAGTTGGCACAATGTAGCAACACGGGTTGTATTCCTCCTCAGATAAGCCCACGAAGCCCTCAGCACTGAATTGATATTTCCATTCTCCACCAAAGCTGATCTCCCTCCAACTTCTAATGTCACCAGCACGGGTTTAGTTTGGATTGTTGACGTGTTCATCATGCACAAATCTGTGCTCTCGAGGATGAACAACGCTGGCTTAGGCAAGTGGGAGGGGGTGATGTATATACTGGGGTCATAAGGGACAGCCAGTGTATGGATGAGGTTTATTTGCCGAGGTGGAGAGGGTTGGTTATGTTGTGAGAGAGGATTTGTAGTGACATTGGGTTTTTCAGGAGGTGCTATTACCATATTATCAATGAGATCTTGAATCTTATGACGCAATCTGAAGCATAGATCAGTATCATGACCATGCTGTTGATGGAAGGCACAGTATTTGGCCGGGTTATGTTTCAGGAGGAGAGAATCGGGCAGGGGGCGAGGCTCTAGCGGCTTAAGGTGCCCGTTTTTTATCAGGACCCCTAAGGCTTTGGATAAGGACATGTATGGCGGGGTGAAGACACTTTGGCCTCAAGGTTGGTGGCTCGAGGTTTGTATTGGATGTACCGGCAAAGGGGTTGGCAGTCTTGGGTGTGGTAATGACCATACCCACATCGGAAGGCCTTGCAGCTGCACTACCGCTAGTAGTCGTATTGGAACGCATGTGAAAGCCCTCTTGGGCTGCTCCTTCTCGTGGTCTATCAGACCCTGCTTCAATGCATCCTCTATTTGCACCCCTATTTCGTGGAGGTTAGCAAACGTAGACAGAGGTAAGACTATCATCTTCTGTAACAGTCTTGGTTGCAGATTATGGACCACCATTCTAATCTGGTCTTTTTCAGCCGGTCAGATGGTCATCATGGAGGCCTTGGCTCTCCACCGAGTCACAAAATCGGAGAATCCCTCCTTTGATTCCTGGCGAGTCACTTCGAGATCACGAATAATGACCTCGATCTGAGTATTATAGGAGTAATGTGCTATGAAGGCCTCGGCCATTTCCTCTCAATTTCTCTTCACAGAGTCTTCAAGCTTGGCATACTAGATGGCCTCTATACCCGACAGGGTCCGACCGAAGAGGGATAACTTTTGCAATCTAGATAGGTCCATTGGCCGCAGAATGTCTGAGATTAATCGAAGATGGACCATGGGATCCCTAGAGCCATCGAAGCGGTCTATGTGCGGCATCTTGAATCTATCTGGCAATGTCATTACCGAATTAGTATAGCCATCCTCAATGTCAGGGATCGAATTAATGCCCTATGCCCATTTAAAGAGCTTTTCCAGCTTGCTCACTTTTAGTGCAGTAGGGTCGACCTCAAACTCAAAGGGGGCCAACGTTTGGTATACCGGTGCTTTGGAGGTCTGGGGTGGAATCGGATCCACTGGGATGCCCGCATTTTCCTAGACATTAGCTGTGGGAGTAGTAGCTCCCGGTACTAGAAGGTTTACAGGAGGTGGATGGGATGCAGAGGCCGCTGCCTGTTGCAGCTGTTGTTGCTGCAGTCTAGCGATCAACTCAGCCTGCTAGGCTGCAATTTTCGCTTGGCGGCGGTGACTTCCGCTTAGCGGGCAGCATCTAGCTGCATGGCCTCAATAGTTTGTTGGAGTTGTCGAAGCATATCTTCCATGTTGACTGGAAGACTTTGAATTACCGGAACTGGCGAGTACTCTCTGGCTGGAGTGGAAGAAGATGATTGGGCCTAATTGGGCACATGCAAGGTAAACAATGATTGCTGAATTGGCGAGTTCTGTCGAATTCTCCTCCGTCTAGTAACCGACAGGAGTGAAACAAACACTGGTTGTCCCCTAACTAGATCCCCAGATCTACAAGTCCTTCTAACTTGGGTCCAGAGTGCTTGGGGGGTAACAGACTCATCTGAAGCAATGGTGTAAACTACCTTGCAAAAAAAAAAAGAAATAAAGCAAAAAGAAACAAAAATCAGAAACCGCACAGCGTCTCGGCTCAGACAGAAACAACACGCAGTTGCAATCATAAACTGGACAACTACCCTCAAACACTGATTTCTGCCCCAAAACTAATGCCCAAACTTGTAACTGATACATACATTCCTGCAAAGTTTCACTCTAAAAGCACGTATCAAGCAAGTGAGAGCCAAAACACCCCTATGATGGGGTAGGGTTACCCTGTCCTAATTTCGTCAGGAGCTAGGGGTTCACTATGCAAACAAACGGTTTCAAACAATCCTATATTCGGGTGAGCAGCCTGTCCTAGTTTGGAACAATCTTTATGGCTTCCGATATGCAACTAGGCCGATTGGTCAAAAAATGGTACCTCAGCAAGACTACCTAATATACCTCTCACACCTAACACCGAGAAGTGAAAGGAGGATCAAACGGTACAGCGGTAGTTCAGATCAAAGGGTTGTGTTCCCATCATGGCAGAACCCGCAACCGATCAGCCTTTTGGCAAGCTTTTCCAAGCAAGCCTCCGGCAAACCGCTCAAGAATAGCAGATGGTAAACACTGTGACTTAGGTGCACCGATGCAAATACAAATGCAAAGAAACACATAAGTGTAGATAAAATAACATGTCATGAGTTCGAATCAAGTTCTCTAAATCCCCAGCAGAGTCGCCAGAAACTGTGGACTCGCATTTTTCCAAGCCCCGCCTTTCAAAAAGGGTTTGAAAAGAAGGCCTCATAGTTCGGACTCCCGCGGTTCTGAATCTAGTCTCACAAAGTGCAATGTGAAACTGATAATCACCAAAGAGTCCAAATCTGGAAAACCTTTTTGGAAAATCGAGTTAGATCAAATAATGCCAAAATTGGATTGCTTTGCCAGATACAGAGTCGCCACCTAAATATTTTATTTTTTGGAAAAATTTAGGAAACCCTGACTCGTGCCAAAGGCCACGTGTTCGTCATCACCAAAGTTGCCTCGGCTCGGGAACTTGGGTACGAGAGGGGAAGGTCCTGAAATGTGCACCCCCGCTCGCCCGACCAAAGATCAGCCTCTACTAATCATGATATGATCTTTTATAAACATTATGTGTTCTTATTCTGGTTGTTAAACTAGCTTTACTATGTGACGTGCACAAGCAAGTATAGACTAGTTTGCTCAATTAGGAACAATTCAACTCATGTTTGTTTTTTAAAATGGTTTCAATTTGCCACCTCAAATGGGCTTAAAGATGCGGATTTGCCACCAAACATAGTGGGCTTAAAACATGATTTTGCCACAATAAAGTGGGCTTAAAACGCACAATCATTGAATCGTTCCAATTCAAACAAACCTTCATCCACAGACATTCATGCAGTTTAGCATTTAAGCACATAGCCTCATGGCAAAGCATGCTAATCATGGCAACATGGCAATCACATTCATGCAAGTATGCTAAAGCATAAAGACTTGCCGAGTACTCCAAGCCAAAACAAAAATTAGTTAGAAAAATGCATGATCCTAACTATACAAGATGCCTAATGCAACACATGCAACAATGCAATTAATAGGCTCGGCTACTAATATGGCATATGAATCGATTTAAACAACATGCGGTTAAACACGTATTCAAATAAGATATTGAAATTGCAATGCGGTTTGAATGATGCGCCGAGCCTCAGTGCATGCAAGACAAATGAATGGATGCAAACAAGCAAACGTAAGGTATGCTAATTGAAAATGTCCCTAATCTAACCATCAAAAGCGATTAAATAAAAAGAGAAAGACGTGGGGTTGGAAGACATACACACACGCACGCACGCACGCACACTTATTACAACTTTACGCCCTCGCGGAGGAGGGTCTGAATGAATAAGCTAACCAACTAGCTACGCTAATTAAGCTAACTAATTATTACAACATGATATGAATTAACTAACTATTCTAAGCTAATTAAATATTACAATATTTAACTTATTATTTACAAAGCAATTAAGTTAATTAATTACAACATGAATTAACTAGCTAATCTACTTGAATAATTACATCACTTGCAAGAATTAGCTATAACTATCTAAACAAAGCAACTAAACGGCCTTGGGAAATGAGTGATGCATGCATGCTCGATTTCTCCACCCGGAAAAGCCACTACCTTGCTGTTGCAGCCTCTGTTTGCACACATTTGAACACTGAAAAGGCTGCCCACTTCCAGAACACCTCCACTTTAACTTACCAACACACTGTGCAATTTTCATTGGTGGCTGACAGGGGGCATGTCGGCTACCAATGGTGGCCGGTCGGCCCGGTCGGCCACCACTGGTGGCCGGTCAGCCACTGATGACATGGACTCCTCTTTTTGCTACAACAGAGAGCAAACAAAGCAAAACAGTGTATTCTCACAGGTTTGTGTGTACTATTTACACTCTTTATCATCACACAAGCTCAAAAGAGAGAAACTCTTGGCTCTCAAACCACCAATCAAGCAATTTCCATGCATGATGGCCAAAGAACCAAGTTTGTACAAGTTTAATGAGTGCAAAACAAGACTCAAAAAGACCACCACCCTATCATGCATGATCAAGGGTGATGGTGACCAAGGAAATAGCACATTTCATCACTTTGAATATGAAATGTCCCATTTTCCTCGTGTTCGAATTAACGTCTGATTCAAACACATGCAATGCAACACGAAAGATGCTTATCTTGCCTCTTTTACTTGTTCATTTGATTTACTCATTTTAGTTACCGATTCATTCTTTAATCGATTAAGTCCAAAAGTGAGTGTCCCCTAATGAAAAGATGGCTCAAACCACAAGTAGCTTTGGGCATGAAAGAGGCATTACACTGTTGGTAATGAACCCCATAAGGGATTAAACCATTAGGTGCAACACCTCAATTTCACACTTAGGCAAACAAGTGGTTTGGAACCACTTCCAAAGCAAACAAAAGAGTGAAGAATGGAGGGAGGTTGCAAAGATTTTAATTGCTGAACTGAAGTGCAAAACAACACTAAAACATGCTTTCAACTCAAAACAATGGTGATCAAAGCATTAAAACACTAAGCTAGTGAAGAAATTAACACTACAACCATGCAATACAAGCCTCCACTGAATTAACCAGCCCAAAACAGAGCCAAAACAAGTTAAAACAGAGGCAAAAACATGCTGGACTTAAACTAAAGTAATCCAGAAAAACATGTTAAGTCATGAAGCTAACTAGGCATGCAAACAAGACACAAGGATGAGAGACTAACCCTTCCAATTTTGGACTTTAAAACAAAGTTTTTACCACTGAAAAACCTCTGAGATTCAATGGTTAAAAGGCCCAAAAAAATTCCTTTTGAAAGTGATGAAAAGATGGCACAACAGCTTAACAAGCAAAGAGACAAGAAGGGTGGACCACCCCCTAACTCAAGATAGCCACAAACCACCATTTTTAGGTCATAAAAATAGAGTTTTTTACACTTCAAAACTAGCCTTAAAACAGTTTAAAAGGATGGCAAAATAGGTATACAAAACAAGTATAAGCAAGGTAAGTTCTATACCTTCGAAGCAAAGCACTAAACAGCCACAAATTCAAGCTCAAACCTCCTTCTAGTGCTCAAATTAGGTCCCAAGTTATCTCAGCCCAAAGGTGAGAGTATTTGGTTAAGGGTTAGTGTGCAAGAGCTAAGGACTTGTAAGTAAATATGCACAAAATATCAAGAGAGAGAAAGATATTTTTGTTCTAAAAATTCTAACCCTAAAAAATGGGGGAGGAATCCCCCTATATATAGAAAAACAAGCCTTGAGCTTGTGAACATCTCACCATACACGTGTATGAAGATGTAGCTCAGTTAGCAACAGCTGGCACAGCTGTCAATAAATATCTGGAAAAAGAGACTGGTGGCCGTCTGTAATGACCCTCACACTGATTACCGATTAATTACCGACTATGGCTAAACTGAGACTGATTGTGACTGATAATTGAAGTAATTGAAATACTGAACTGACTGACTGAAATCTGAAACTGAATGATTGACTGTATTTGTTTAAATGCATTTCTATCTGTTTGACTGTGTGATTATCTGTTCATGTTTTATGTTTAAACTGCTAATTGAAGGCCTTATCGGCGACCGAACCGGAAATTGATTGATGATTTAGGATCGTTAGAATTTATGTGATTTTATGGCATAATTATTGAAAAAGTGATTTGGTATATTTAAATTAGATTAAAATAAGCTAAATTGCATAAGTTTGGCATATTTACCATTTTGCCATCTAATGGGCCACTACACCATACATTGTCCAAGACTTAGTCTTGCATTATACAATATTTGTTCAGCCCATTTTGAGAGCTCTAGCCGAATTTAGAGAGAGAGAAACAAGAAGATTGTTTTCATCTAGAGTTTTGGCTTGTGAACTTGGTGGAATTGAAGGGGATTCTTGCTTATTTGGGCTTCTACACTTGAATTCAAGACTTAAGGTACATCATTGACCTCCCTCATTGTGTATTTGAGTTCCTCCTAGCAAGGATCATGGTGGTTTAAAGAGCTAAGTCAAGAATTGGTTTAATGTTGTTGAATTGGAGCTTATTCCATGCATGCATGTATGTATTGTTGAGTTTTAAGTTGTTTTCATGGCAAAAGGTTACATGCATGCTCATATTTATGTTTAAGTCCATGATTTCATCTTATTTTGAAAAGATTGGCTCACTAGAGTATGTTTTGAAGCTTTGAAATGATTTGAATTCATGCATGTTGCGTGTTCTTCATGTTCATGAAAAATGGGTTTGAAAATGAGTTTAATTGACTCACCCTTGGGCTTTGATTTCACAAATTGAGCTTTGAAACTTGTTGTATATTGAGTTTAGATGTGTTTTCCAGAAATTGGGCCCAAGAGGTCGAGTTTTGAGCTAAGGAATGCTTGGTTTGAGCTTGGGAGGCAAATCTGGAAATTCCAGAATTTGGCTTCTACGCTCGAGCGAAGGATTCTACGCTCGAGCGACCACCGTTTACTCTGAGCGCCGCTCGAGCAAAGGAATGGTGGCTCGAGCGTAAATTTCAAGCTCTCAGAATCTTGGTGCACGCAGACGCATGCTCGAGCGAGAGAACCTACGCTCAAGCGATGACTGTGTCTTACGCTCGAGCGGGCGTCGAGCAAGCATCGAGCGGAGTTTTCCAACATCCAGCACTTTTTGCATTTTTGCAGCCCGCTCGAGCGAGGAAGTCCACGCTCGAGCGACCTTACTGTTTTGACAAGCTCGCTCGAGCAAAGAAAGCCACGCTCAAGCGAGACCCTTATTTTCTGAAAAATTCTGAAAATGTTTTCTAAGTGCATCTTTGCATCCTCATCTCATCCTAGGCATTCTTAGGCCTAGTTTAAGGCATCTTAATGAGGATATAGATGTAGAACCACACCGAGGCAATTTAGGGATTAAGTTATTACTTTCCCACTGTGTAGCTTAGTGTGTGTTCAATCTGTATACTGTGTAGGGTTGGCTTTCCGAGGAGACGCTCTAGCTTACCGTAGCCCAGAACTCTGTGAGTAACAATTGTGTAAAGATATATTCAAAATGATTATCTTCTGAATACTGAACTGTACTGTTTCTGAACTGATACTGTTAACTGAATGATCCTTAGCAATTACTGTTACTGACTGTTACTGTTACAGAGATCTCTGTCGGTTCCCTCGTTGGAACCACTACTGTTTACTGATTGATGGCCATCATTTACTGTTCGGTCTTTTAAGACCTACTGTTACTGTTATGCTAATGGATGTACCACATATGACTGTTTACTGTACTGAACAACTGATATACTGATTTAATGAACTGTTTTCATTACTGTAAGGACATTCATTCTAACCTCTTTACGCATTATGTTATTCACTGGGCTTTAGCTCACTGCTCATATATATATGTAGGTGTACAAGCACAAACCAATGCTAGAAGCGTCGGGGTAAACTCCAGTTTTGTCAAGCCAACCATTGTGCCTCACTGCGAGGTTCCAAGCCTGTTCAAGCTTTGGCTTAGGGGTGTTTTAATCTCCCCCATCTGTCTCTGTAACCGTATTGTATCTGTATAGACTGTTACTGCACTGTTAAAGGGAATTAAGTCTCTGTTTTGAATGATTGTATATATGTACATACTGTTTTGTCACCGACTGCATATATGTATGAAAAGTCTTTTTGCATACAGACTGTCACAGCTCTTTGGACATTGTTTATTTATTGTTTTGGCTTCCGCCATGCCCCTGTACTCTGTTATACTGTCTTACTGTTAAGCAGGCCTTCGGTAATCTCGGATTATTGGCCGGTTACGGTGCTAAACCCATAGGGGCGGGTTTGGGTCGTGACACCGTCGGCCACCACTGATAGCTGACTGGCCACATCCATGGCCGACAGCCCTGGGGTGTGGCCGATAGGTCAACAAGAGGTCCAAACACCAAGTTTTGGTCCAAAACAAGGCAGAGAGAGAACAAGGTTCAAAGGCTCAAAGACAGGGCATTCCGCCGAGGACTTCGGGCGCTCAAAACGAACACAAACACACAATCATCGAGTGCACAAACGATGACGTCTAAGTCTTGAAGACGGTCAAAAATGCGGTGTCTGCAATACTGCCACAGGAGTTCCAGCTGAAGAGGAAACCAAGAAGGTCAGGAAGATGATCCCATTCCAGTTTCTGGTGAAGATTCACAGGCTAGCATGATTCAAGATGAGTCTAAAGTGGCTACACCAATGGAAATTGAAGAAGAAATTGAGGAGGTAAGTATTAACCTCTTATATCCCTTCAAGTACCCTACAACATCTATGACTTAGCACGTTAGGCCCCTCTATATCAAGGCTTTCTTCAATGAGATACAAATGAACAGGGTGTTAGTGGACAATGGGGCGACAGTGAACCTACTTCCGAAATCCTCCTTGAAGAAATTGAGAAAAAGAAACCCCAGATTAATCCCAACCAACACAACCATTGTTGGTTCGCTAGGGATAAGCAGATGGCTCAAGGCATTCTGCCCATCAACCTGAGTATGGGAACCAAAGATTGCATGACAGGATTCTTTGTTATAGATAGTAATGCCAAGTATAATGTTTTGCTTGGCAGGGATTGAATCCACACCAACAAATGTGTGTCTTCCTCTCTACATCAGAAAATGATGATAGCACTATGCAATGGAGAGACAGAGGAGATCAACGTAGACCCTCAACCCTTTATTGCTTATGCTGATTTTGCAGAGGCCAAGTTATACACTAAAAGAGTAACATCATTCAGTGTACTGAGGAAGCCTGATGGAACATCCGAAGTGACAGCTGATAAGGAAGTAGCACACCTGAAGCACTTAGTGCAGGAGAGTGCTAATAACGAGTTCGTCACCAAAGATGACAATGATGCTTGGTTGTCGACAAGAAGATAAGAACCAAGAAGCCAGACCCTTGGCCTTAATCAAGTTTCAACATTGGACGTAAAGTCAATAGTCCAGAAGGTACAGGAACAAGAAAGGGAAGCCATAGTGATTGGCTATAATCAGAAGTAACAAAAGGCCAGACCTTTGGCCCTTAATAAGTATTGTGCATTGGACATCGATACAAAAGTCTAGGAAATACATGATGAAGAAGCCTTATGGACAGATTTTGTCTATGAGGAAGAAAGCAAAGATGTTGAGCCAGAGAAAGTGGGAGCAGAACATAATGAAGAAGTTACTTTGAAGGCAGAGGAAGTTAAAAAAGAAGTATTAGTAAGTGCTCAAGTACAAGACCCTTTGGAAGAAATCAACTTTAGGAAAGGTTCTGCACAGCAACCCACCTACATCAGTGCTTGGTCAAGTCCCATTGACATGAACCGGTTGTTAGTAGTCCTAAAGCAATATAAGGATTGTTTTGCGTGGTCTTATAATGAACTGCCTGGATTAGATTGGTCATTAGTGGAACATAGGCTCCCTATGAAGCCTAATTTCAAGCCACACAAGTAGAAACCAAGACGGATAAGCCTGAAGTGGTTCAAAAAGTGAAAGAGGAGATTCTTAGGCTCCTTAAAGCAGACTTCATTAGAACAGCTAGGTATGTTGAATGGTTGTCTAATATTGTGCCTGTGGTTAAAAAGAATGGCAAGATGAGGGTATGCATCGATTTTAGAAATCTAAATTTAGAAACTCCAAAAGATAAATACCCCATGCCTATAGTTGATTTATTGGTGGACAGTTCAGCAAGGCACAGGATTTTGTCTATGGTGGATGGGCATTCTAGTTATAACCAAATCTGCATTGCAGAGGAGGATGTCCACAAGACAGCATTTAGGTGTCCTGGGAATATTGGCACCTTCGAATAAGTGAAAATGCCATTTGGTCTAAAGAATGTTGGGGCAACATATCAGAGGGCAATGAATACTATCTTTCATGATCTTATTGGAGGATACTTAGAGTGTTATATTGATGACATTGTTGTAAAGTCCCAGTCTATGGAGGAATAATTGGTTCACTTGGTAACAGCTTTCGAAAAAATGAGAAAGTTCAAGTTGAAGCTTAATCCTCTCAAATGTGCTTTTAGTGTATCAGCTGGAAACTTCTTAGGGTATATAATGCACAAGAAAAAAATACAGATTGATCAGAATAAAGCCAAAGCCATCATTGAGGGCAAATCTCCATCAAGTAAAAAAGAATTACAAAAATTCCTTGGTCAGTTTAATTTCCTTCGAAGATTTATTTTTAACACTGCAGGGAAAACTAAAGTATTTTCTTCTTTGTTAAAGTATTTCACACTATTCTGGACGGCAAGGTAGAAATATATCATGCCAAAAGCATGTTGTCCTCAAGGCTGCGAAGATGGTCGAGGAGGACATATGGATATACTACGGAGTTGCGCATGGAGGGATGGATTGCAATGGGGTCATCAAATTCAGGGAATCGATGGTAGATTCGCTCCTTTGTTTAAGGTTAAGTAGGTGTATGCCAAGTTCCATAGCCAGTGCTGTTAGAAGTGTTGTTGGAGGAAGAGAAGGCAGCTTCATCCCATGTAGAAAGTTTGGAGGCAAAGGAAGAGCTTCCAAGATTCATTTTTGCAAGTTCTTGGTCCAAAGGTTTGTAGTTGGCAGATTCTTGGTCCAAAGGTTGATATTTTGTGAAAGCATCCATAACTTGAATAAATGGAGGCGGATAAGCTTGGCCAATAAATGCATGAAGGTTCTTTCGAGGACGAACATCATTGTTTAATACCTCTTCGTATGTACGATCGATGAAAAAAAGGGTTTTTTTGGCCATGGGACCTGTATCAGCCCTTTCGAATGCTCAAATAGTAGAAAATATTCAAGCACAGGAAAGAATTTAATGTAGATCAAGTGGTTCATTTATGGAAGACGGTTGCATTTCTAAGAAGATGCAAAGTCCATGCACGTCCTAGGACATGGACAAAGTGCATTGAGTCCATTAATATCACCAAGTATTGGGTATATTAGTGCGGGGGTAATGTTGGCTATATATTTTGTAAAAACTAATCGCAGCTTGACATGTGGTACATGAACGACAATTCGGGGAGTTAATTCAAGTCTCCAGTTAAAGACAGACACGTGGCAGGTCATATTGGTTATAATAGATCTGTGCATCACTAGAATAGCTAGAAGGCGTAAGATGACGTAGCCCAACGATTACTCACGAATTCAAATTCAAATCCAAGAGGGAAGCCTAACTGCAAGAATGACGTAGGGACTGACTGTGAGAGAGCATGATCAACAATCATGGGAGGACATTTCGACAGTTGGAAGCCCACTTCGACGGTTACCCTTGAGTATAAATAGTAGGGAAAGCCCCAAATTGAGACTCAGACTTAGATCTAGAAAACCAGTTATTTACTTCATATTTTCTTTCCAATGTTATATTTCCAGTTCTTTACATTTTCAACACTTCAATTCCTGCACTGCACTGCACTTCATTTCCTAGGAGTAGTTCTCAAGTAGTCATTGCTGTAAATCTTTTTAAGACTAGATCATTTCATTGTAAGTTCTTATTCACTTAATGAAATTCAGTTTCTAAATTGTTCTGTACTTGTTATTTCTTATAAATTTCTCTTAAAATAAGCCACCAGTAAAAGTCCTATTCATTGAGGCTGAAAAAACTTTAACACAATCGGCTGATAATTGGTTGGCAATTAAAATTCTATAAGGACTAACTGATCCTTACTGGTACGCTTAAATTTACACTATTAACCTTTAAAAGCCAAAAAAGCCAACAGATTTGAATGAAAGTTTTCTCATAAATGTGCAAACATTCTGGTCAATTGTAAAACATAAATATTTTATTTTTTAGCAGATTACAAATATACCTCTAATGTTTGTTTAAAATATGAATTAGTCCTATAATAATACAAATTACAACTATCATTTGTTATAAATATTAATTTAACCCAATAATCAGAATAAAAAATAAATAACCATTCTTCTACGCAATAATAAATTATCAAAATTGTTCATTGAAAAATATTTATCATATCATTAAATACTATTAATTAACTTAATGCTTTATTTATTAATAAAATAGTTAACTGAAAGATATTTTTCATATCATTAAAAATTGTTAATTGAGTTAATGATTTATTTATTAATAAAATTGATCATTTGTTATGCAAGTATGATTTATTTATTAATAAAATGAGTCATTTGTATATATATGTATTCTCTTTTGCTTCTTTATTAGTTCATCTTTTTCTTTTTTTTTAGATGGAGAATTATTGTTTTCTTTTTTATACTAAAATGTATACTTTATTTTGTTTATCTTTATGTCTTCACACTTAGTCTTACTAAAAAATAAAATAATATAATTATGTTAAAATGATAAGACTTATTATATTTTTTATAATTGTTATTATTTATAATTCAATTTATATAATTCTATCATATATCTAATGATTTATTCTATTTAATTTCATAAAATAATATTATTATTTTCAAAAATTATTAACATACAAAACTTAAATATACTCTAATAGTAGGTTGTGCCTTGCACGGGCCTTTGTAACTAGTATATATATATAAGAATCGATTATATGTTTGATATTCGTCATTTATTTTTTTTATTTTTATTTTTTGTCCTTTTATTTTGAATAATTTAATAATAGTGGCCTATATATTGAGTGAAAGTTTTCTTTCGTAATTACACAAACATTCTTAGTCAATTATGAAACAAATTTTTTCGTAATTACGCAAATATTCTTGGTCAATTATGAAATATAAATCTTTTATTTTTTAATAAATTACAAATACATCCATAAGATTTTTTTAAAATATGAATCTATACATAATATTAGAAATTACAACTATCGTTTGTTATAAATTTTAATTTAACACAACACTTAGGAAAAAGAAAAAAGAAAAAAAAACTATTCTCTTATACAATAATAAATTACGGAAATTATTTATTGAAAAATATTTCTCATATCGTTAAAAACTGTTAATTGACTTAATAATTTATTTATTAACAAAATGGTTAACTAAAAAATATTTTTCATATCATTAAAAATTGTTAATTTACTTGATGATTTACTTATTCATAAAATTGATCATTTGTTATGCGAGTATAATTTATGTATTAATAAAGTTAGTCATTTGTATATATATGTATTTTCTCCTGTTTCTTTATTAGTTCAATGAATTATCTTAGTAGTTTTTTTTAGTTGGGAGAATTATCTTAGTATTCGTTTTATATCTATCTGTTAAGAAAAGCTATACACCATAATTTTTTTTTTATTATAAATTTAGAAAAAAAATGCTAAAGACTCATAAATTCATTCAAAATGATGTGGTAATAGAATTGGAGCGTACATCATTAGGTGTATAACAAATCAAAAAATGATACATATCATACCACATAATTCTATCATAAATCTAATGGTTTATTCTATTCAGTTTCATAGAACAATATTCTAACTTTTAAAAAATTATCAAAATACAAAACTTAAACATATATAATAATATCCCGTGTCTTGCACAAGTCCTTTTAAACTAGTATATTGAGGCTCGTTTTTTTTTTTTTTTTTTTTTTTCAAGTTTGTTCTTTAGTTTGGAATTATTTACTATTAGAGATTTACATTTAATTTTTTCTTATTTTGCCCTTTTATTTTGCATTATTTACCAACATTGGTAGTACTTTATTTGAAAGTTTTTTCGTCATTATAAAAAGATTCTTGGTCAATTATGAAATATAAATATTTTGATTTTAATAAAATTACAAATACACCCCTAAGGATTTTTCCTCTATTTTGCCCTTTTATTTGTATAATTTACTAATTACTTATAATTTGACTTTTCCATTTATCAATATTTGTGGTACTAATTTGAGTGGAGGGTTTTTCATAATCATGCAAAGATTCTTAATCAGTTATGACACATAAATATTTTAGTTTTGGATAAATTACAAATACGCCTCCAAAGTTTGTTTAAAATATGAAATGTCTTTACAATACTAGAAATTACAACTATTACTTATGAAAACTTTTAATTTAATAGAATAAACAAAAAAAAAATTGTAAAAAACATAATTTGAATAAAATGTGAAAAAAATTATTAAAACAAATGAAAATTCGTCTAAAAATAATTTTTAAAAAATCAAATCAAACAAAATAATTTGTTATAAGATTTGCATTTTGAAAATATAAATTTATCACAAGAATAGCCTGTGTCTTGCACGGGTCTAAAAATATTTTTTTGCAAATAAAACCAAGTCAAAGTTTAATAGTGATATCACATGATCATTGGCATATAATACCGTATGATCATTGGTGTGTAATACCACCATTCGATTATTCCATCCTAATAAAAAATAAAAATAAATCCACTCATTTGAACTAAAATTTTATCTTATCTATTTATTCCATAATTATACTTTATAATAGAAATTAAAATTTCTATCATATATTTAATCATAGATTCTATTCAATTTGGTAAGAAACTAATCTTATTTTTTAAGAAAAAGTTCAGGTAGTGCAAACTAAAATTATCCTCAACAAATGATTGTATTCCTCAGCTAATGCTAACTTTGTGTTAAATTATACTTTTATCCTTTTTATATTGAGAATATTACAAATTTACCTTATTGGGCCTACTGTAATATTGTTTGTTTTCAAGCTTTTTTACAAAGCTTAGTCCTTACTATATAGTAAACAAATTATTTATCAGTAGACTGTCTCCTGTTATTTAACTTATTATTTTAAATTCTCTGGTAAATAAAAAAATAAATTATAAAATATTGTTTGAAGTTTATTTAAAATATGAAGTGTTCCTTATGGTTCCAAAAATTATAAATATTTTATTATCAAAATTTGTCATTTGACAAACTTAATTACTATCCTATACAACAATAAAATTATCAAAATTGTTAATTGAAATATATTTATGATATTATTAAAACTATTAATTGACTTATTGGTTAATTAATGAAAGACTTATTTGTTTTACAATTAAAAATTTAAAAGAATAACATGTAATTTTCAAAACAACAAATCACAATTAGTATTGCAAATGAATGAAAAGATTAAAAATAGAGAACTAATAACAAATTCAAAAAGGAATCATAACAATAGTTGTGGAGGTGATGGGTTGTAATAGTAGTTGTTGTGGTGGTGGTAATGACAATGGCGATTATGGTAGTGGTGGTGACTGATCAAAAAAATGGTGGTGATAGTGAAATAATGGCGATGTTTGTGATAACAATGACAATGGTGATGAAGGTGAAGGTGGTGGTGGTATATATATATAAGAATGGGATGGTTTGGTTTAGGGTTTAGGGCTCCGTAAGAGAATTGAAAAATTCGCAATTTGAATTGGTTCAGTCTAATTTAGTAGATTTGGATTATTTTTTGAATTCGTGGCTCGGTTTTGGTTTGAAAAATTAGGAAATCGATCTTCGCGGATCGGTTCTAGATTTAAGTTTGCTATTTCAGATTAGAACCGAACCGGACCGTTTGTAATTTAAATCATATACATGCTATACACCTTGATAAATACAATCCTAAATATTATGTTTGTTTAAGTTATGTTTAAAAATCATAGGCTGATTGATGAATATTTGCTTAAGGTTATGTTTTTTTTTGGTAGACATGTTATTATTATTTTTAGAATTTATGGTAAGTTGAATTTTTTTTGAAAATATTATATAATTTTTCTTGTGAACAAATTATGTGAAACCATAGTTTCAAACCAAATCGAACCGTGTTTAAACGATTTGGTTTGGATTAGTTCCATAATTTAAATGAATTGATTTGGTTTCAATTTTTGTAGAACCCTAGACAACAGATTGGTCATGATTTTATCCAAAACTAAACCAATCCATATCATGCTCACCCCTAGGTCTGTTGAGGCTTGCTTTTTGTTTTCCTATTATATCGTTTTATTTGGAATTATTTATTATTGGAGGCTTGCACTTTAGTTTTTCCATTTTGCCCTTTTCTTTTATATTATTTACTAATATGGATGATACTAATTTAGATGGAGGAATTTTCGTACTTATACAAAGATTCTTGGTCAGTTATGAAACATGAATATTTTGATTTTGATAAATTATAAATACACCCCTAAAGTTTGTTTAAAATATGAAATACCCTTATACTATTAGAAATTACAACTACTCATTGTTAGAGTTTTTCATTTAACAAAACAAATTGAAAAAAAAAATGTAAAACAAAATTGAAAAAAATATGAAAACAATATTTCAAAAAATAAAAATCCATCTAAAAATAATTTTAAAAAAAAACTAAATCAAAGTTTAACGGTGATATCACAAAATTATTGATGTGTAATATTACCATTCGATTATCCCGTCCTAATCAAACTTAATAGAAAAAATCTACTCATTTGAATTAAAATTTTATCTCATCTATTTATTCCATAATTGTATCTTGTAATAGAAAATAAAATTTCTATCATATATTTATTCATTTATTCTATTTAATTTTGTAAGAAAATAATCTTATTTTTGGAGAAAAAGTTTAGGTAATGGAATGAAATGATTATTCTTTTATTTTTTCTAGAATAATTATTATTTCTTTTACAATGCATTTTTTTTTAATTATTCTTTGAGTGAATAAAACATTTTAAAAAATTATTAAATTATCATATTATTTCATTTCATTTAATAAATTCAATAAAACATTAGAGACAAAAGTCACGGGCCTTTTACATAATGTGCAGGACCCCTTTTTTAGGACCCCCTTTGGACCCCCTCTTGATTTGATTGGTCACATTTTTCTTCTTTTCTCTTTTTTTTTCTTTTCCCTCCAATCACCCCTTGTCACGTGTCAAAGGGGGGTGGTGGGGGTGGTGATTTGAGGGGGTGCCAATCACCACTGATTATTTTATTGTATATATCCAATCATGACATTTCTAATCTTTAGTTATAACTAGTTGTGATTTCAATTATGATTTGGTTATAACTTATTGTGATGCATTATAACTATT
>JAPPVO010000002.1:60817164-60894277 GCA_030407325.1 Camellia japonica
CATCTTGTGATGGATTTAAAAAACATATATATATATATATATATATATATTTTTAAATTCCAAAAAAAAAAGAGAGACTAAAATAAGTCCAAAAATATAATATTTTTTGTTTATTTTTTTTAAAAATCTTTTCTAGACTTTTTTTGAATTTTTAAAAATTATTTTTTATTTTTTAGTTCTCTCATCAAATAGGATCTAAAAGCTTAAATCTCTGTAAAAAAAAACTTTAAAAAAATTACTAAAGAAAACAAATAAGCCAACAAAAAATTATCAAAAAACCAAACTCCAAACAAAGCAAATTTCCATCACCATCAACATAGGAGAGAAGTGTTCCGATATGTAATGTACACCAGATATAATCTTAATATAAAATTACATAAATTGAATATAAATTTGTTTACATTTGTAAAAACTTGAATGATTTTACGTATTTTTATAAATTACTTATTTAAATTCATAAAAATTTATATAATTTTATATTAAAATTATATACGGTATACATTACATGCCGAAACAAATTCAATTCAACAAGCTTCCATCACCATCAACATATTGGTGATTCCGAATGCAATATAGGCTAGCAATCTCACTATATTAATTGGGTAATTTATAAAGGAGAAAGATTTAAGACTTACAAGTTACAATTTAATGATGCAATTTCCTTATTACAAATTCAGTTCAACAAGCTTCTATCGCCATCAACGTATTGGTGATTCCCAATGCAATATATGCTAGAAATCTCATTATATTAATTGGGTAATGTATGAACGAGAAAGATTAATGATATAAGACTTACAAGTTACAATTTAATGGTATAAATTTACTTACAATGATATTATAGGTTGTGTCAATTGTCACAAACTCAATTATGTGAGGATACATTCCCTTATCATGTTATTATGGATGAATTGTGAGAGTTAAATGGTACTTCTTTAACATTGCTCTTATTTAGTAGGTTGTGAAACATCATTTAACAATATTTACATAAGGTTCTAACTAATCACGTAGCGAAAAATTTACGAATAGAACATGTTGACTCATATTTCGTAAGTAGATGAGAGATAAATAATGATTCATTTAGTGTATGTTTCAATTTTTATTTTTATTTTCTTTGGATACTACGAAGGAATTACCATATGTAATTTCAGGAGTATTTAATAATTTTTCTATTTAGAAGTCAAGTAATACTACAAATAACTAGATTTTTAATTAGATTTTCTTAATATTAGACACAAAGATAATAGACACGGATTCATATTTTTATATCTACTGATAATAAAATCATACAAATAATTTGTTTATGAATAAAATTTCTGCGAAAATTACACTCATATGAGTATGGAGTCATTTTTTTTTCACAACTGCCCCCATTTGACTAGATGGTTTGGACTAATTTGGTCCACTAAAAGATAAAATAAGTTAAAAATCAATAAGATAAAATATCAAATCATAATCATTTCACTTTTTCTCTCACAAAGGCTTATTTTGAGAAGATGGTAAAAAGTGATTTTTTGACTTTTAACCAAGTTTTTGGTTTTTTTAGACAAATGATTTGGGAAGTTGGTAAAAAGTGACTTTTGACTTTTTTTATTAATATTTGTTTATGATGTCAAATCATAATCAAATGACCAAACTACCCCTATTTAGATTAAAATATTACAACTTCACCCATGTAGCATATTATTGACTCACGGGGTAAATTATAATTTCACCCTTGGCTAAAACCACCTTCCCAAATAAAAAAAAATTCAAAAAAGCCACTTTTGACTTTTGCTACAAACTAAAAAAGTGGCTAAAAACTAACTTCCCAAAACAAGCCAAAATTACAAAAAAGTTAAAAGTTCACCCTAGATGAAATTTTTTAGCCAAATTAAAAAAGCTATAAAGTGAAAAAATTAAATTAAAAAAATTATTTCCAAAGAAAAAAACTGCATCACACATCATTAAAACTCAAATTTAAACCTAGTACCTAATAAAATAATGGAAAAAGATTTGGACCTCGAATCCAAGGTCCCCGAATCCCCCGAATGGCTGAAACGACGTCGTTTCAGCCATTCAATTTTTTTTTATTTTTTTTTTTTCTTTTCTTCCGCCATTTTCTTTTCTGAAGCAGAGACAGAGAGGGAGAGGGAGAGAAAGAGAAGAGAGAAAGAGAGAGAGAGGGAAGACAGGTCGCCGGTCGCGATCGCGTCGCCGGTCGCCGATCGCGTCGCCGCGCCTCCGCCTCCGTCGCCGATCGCCGCCTCTGCTCGTCGCCGCGCCTCCGCTCTGCTCGTCGCCGCGCTCCTCCCTCCTCCCCCTTCTTCTTCTTCGTCTTCTTCCTCCATTTTTAGGGCCCCTCCAGTCCTTCCCTCCCTCTCCCCCTCCCCTCTCTCCCTCCTCCCTCCTCCTCCTTCTTCGTCTTCCTTCTTCTGACCTGCAAAAGAAAAAACGGGGATTCGGGGATTCGGGGACCTCGATTCGAGGTCCCAATCGCGATTCAAAATAATATCTTATTCACTAGTTGATCAATCCTCTCTCGGTATTTTAATTAGGCATATTATAAAATGGCCAATTGGGCAAATGCTCTGCCCCTTATTATCTGATTTGTTTTAGGTTGAACTAAGGCTATGTTTGGGAAGTTAAATTTGGATTAAAATAGTCAATAAAGACAAAATAAGTTAAAATAATTAATAAAACAAAATATTACATCCAAATCATAATCATTTTATTTTTTCTCTCACAAGTATTAAATCATCTATAAAAAAAATTCAACTATTTTTTCAAACTTAATTTTTTTAACTAGATTAAATAATCAAAAAATTAAAAATTAACTAAAATAACTTATTTCCATACAAGGCCTCGTTGTCTACACGTGTATGTCCTCGTATCCTCCTAAATTCCTTCCTACTAAATGAGGTCTTGGTCATTAAGAAGTATCCACTTGTAACCATTGACTCTTTCATGTCAATTCCAAAGTGAGATTGTTAGATGTTTAGAAAAAAAAATTTAAAAACAAAATGTTCAAAAATATATATGTGGAGTATATTTAAATTGACTATCATGCAACTATTATTTAAAATGAATTTAATTTGTACATTATAAATATTTTTGACATTTCCAAATACATAACATTATTCTTTGAAAGGGTTGGTTTAACCTTCCAACAACCCTAACACTAATGTTGTGTAGAGTTCACTCGAAACTTATTAAAATTTAAGGCAAATATAATCAGATTTTTTTGCATTTTGTCTCTTATATTATTTTGGTCAATGTAATTTCAATGAAATTGTTTTTGACTATTAATGATAGATTTTATATTAATTTGGTCAAATTAATAATACTAATTATAAATTTTGAAAGAAAATGGTCACTAAGTTAGTTTAACGCTAATTTGTTGAGTTCAACAAATTTATAATTGGAATATTTACTAATAAATCCTACTTTACAAACTGTTATACCAATAGTCCCATTTTTATTTTATTATACCAAAATAGTCCTGCCTGCAGTGGATTAATTTGGTCCTTTTTATTTTTTATTTTTATTTTATTTCACTCTGTGGACGAGAGTGCCCTTTCATTGATTTACAAATTGTCATTTTTTGTTCACTGATTTGTCCCACTTTCATTCCGGTGTGGCACACCCTCACAGATTCGCGTGTGTTATTACCATACCAAAAATATCAACGGCAGTGCCAATCAACCCCACATCGTGTGCTCTGTGTGTGTGTGTATCACAGTGTGTATGGGGTGTGTTGAAGCCAACACTTACTGTGTGTGTGTGTACATCGTAGGGGCTTGAATGAACCGGTAAATCTTGTTTTTTACGAGCTCTGGATCGCCGATTGGGGGTTTTTTCTTCTTCGGATCGTTGCGATCTGGGTCATCAGTTTGGGGAGGGGGTGGATCGAGGAGTTTTCGAGGCCGACGCAAATGTCACCGGCGTGACGGAGGGAGGAGCGAGGGCTGAGGAAGAGAGAGGGGCGAACCAGAAGATGATGGATTTTAGGGGCTCGGATTGGAGGAAGAAGAGTATGGGGGTGTTTGTGTGTGGGGGGGTGTGTATGTGGGTGTATCGTTGCGGGTGGTGTGTGGGGTGTGTATCGTGTCTGTGTGTTGAGTGGGGGTGTGTAGGTAAATGGCTGAAAGCCTTTGAATCCGCGCCGGAATCTTACAACATCGGCGTGCTTTTATGTGACGGAGAGTCTGAAGACTGGGGAAGGGCGGACTGGCCTTGACGGCGAGAGGCAGAGGTGGTGGAGAGAGAGGGAGTTTGGAGAAAGAAAGTGGGATGAGGAAGTAAATTTGATCGGATTCTCTCGGAGGGGATTTGGGGAGGGCAAGAGTCGACCCACATTAGCTCCGAACTGCTGAGGAAGCAGTTAGGGTTTTTGAAGGTGATGACGCTGGCTTCATTGGGTGCTTCTGCTCATTTAGTCTACTGTCCACCTGATTACCTTGATCGTTGATGATGATTATGATGGTCCTCTCATGCTACTTCCTCTGATACTACTTTCGAAAGAAACACAGACACCCATTATACTCTATCGTGTGTGCTCTTGTGTGTGTGTGTGTGTGTGTGTGTGGTTTGTATGGGTGTGTGTTCTGAATGTGTGTGTCTGCCTGTGTGAACCCCAAACACACCAACCCAGCCCAAAACAAAAACCCCTTACAGCGCTTTGCCATTGTGTGACACCCTCACAATGTATCACGTGCAACACACCTAAACGGTTAAATGAGGGTAATTACGTCCTTCACAATTGAATGGGACTAAACGTTTAGTAGAATAAAATGGGACCAATTGGTTCATAAGTTCCAAATTTGGGATTTATTGGTAAATCTCCCTTTATAATTTTACCTATAAAAGCAAAAAACATGCTGCTCATATATGTATTTTTCATAAATTTAAAAAAATACTAACAATTATAATCAACCAGACTAGTTGAACAAAATTATAATTCATGATCAAAATCAAACCAATTAAAATTAAAAGAAATAAAATATAGAAACTATCAGTATAATTTGTCCAAAATTTTAATATATTTTTATTTTGTAAAAGTTTAATATCCTTGTCAAATTTATTACAACAACTCGACAGGAACCAAGTTGTTTGTGCAATGAAATGGTCCGCCCGGTTAGAAAATGTGTTCACGCATGTGATATAACCCAGGGACATAAAATGGCCCTCCCAATGTTTTTTTTTTTTTTTTTAAATATATATATATATATATTTATTTATTTTATTTTTAACTGCCAAATTTTTAGTAGTATCAAAATATTAATATTAAATTATTTTTGTAAAAGAGTTAGGAGACGAGTAATCATTCACCTAATGTGCTTTCCAAACACACATTGCTTCAAATATAACAATAATAATAATAAGTAAATAAATTTTATAAATCCAATGGTGAGATAATATCAACTTTTAAATAACCAAAAATAATAAATTTAACTTTATAACAAACTCGGGCAATTTCAAGAAAACAAATACGACATTTCAAATAATTTGTGTGGTGGACTAGACGCTTGGAAAAAAGAAAATCATAAATCTTCTCGTATGTAGAAAAGAAGGTTAAAAAGGGAAACAAAATCATAAATGTTACATTTTAAAGAAAAGTATGGAGCAAAGAGACTTCGCTACGCATTATTTTTTAGGGTAAATTATAAATACATTTTTTGAGATTTACTTAAAATATAAATTATTCCTTATAATTTAAAAAATTATAAATACTCCCTTGTTAAAAAATTTTATTTAACATAATTAACTAAAAAATAAAATTCATAATTGCTCTTCTATATAATAATAAAGTTACCTAAATTATTAATTGAAACATATTTATAATATCATTAAAAACTATTAATTGACTTGATGATTTATTAATAAAATGGGCGATTTGTTATGAAATTAGAAATCTCAGGGGATGAAATGTAATTTTCAAAATCACATGGACGATTTGCATTTTAATTAAACCTTAGGGGGTGTATTTGTAATTTATCCTATTTTTTTTATTAGTGGGTGGCACACGTAATATGTGTACAATTCAGATAAGTAAGTACAAAAGTAAATAATAAAGAAATTAATATCATAATATATGTTGTCTAATGGTAAGAGTGTTCTTAATAAAACCTAAGGTCTTAGGTTTAAATTTTGCTCACGCCTTTAACTAATATTTTTTTTTATTTAAGATAAGAAAATTTGTCACATGACAGAAGGAGAAGCCACTACACTATTAGTTGTTATATTTTGGCTAGTAGAATCTATCGTATGTTTTATTTTGATGATTCGAACTATTCATTTTATAAGAATTTGTATGTATATCATTCATGAAAAAAAATTATGACGATTCCATAATTGTAACCTTTTTTATTTTATCACGTTTGTGTTCAAAAAAATAATAAACAAGTGTTTTTTAAATAAACCATCTTTTTTTTTTTTTTTTTGTAGACAAACATGATGAAATGAAAGGTGACGGTTATCGGATCGGCTTAATTTTTTTTTATACATGATATATATGGAGAGGCCTACAAAATAAACAGTTCGGATCATTGAAATAGGATCTAAGTTTTGATTTAAAAAATTGATGAGTTTTAAAATGTGTTCAAGTTTCATCTATTTACATTACAAGAGAATCTCAAATAAATTTTTAACAAGGGCTTGGGTTTGGTCCAGTTCACATCGGACTGGACCGTGCTGTTGGGCCCGTGGAGGCCCACCACGGGTCCTGTTTTGAAAATCTAAACCGCTGAATATGTAAAACTCGTCGAGTACTATATGCCTATGAAAAATCACGTTGATCGGATATCGATAGCTATGTGATCAAAACAGTTTTTTATCAACCGTTAATTTATTCACCGTCCATTTTTGTTTACTACAAAACTGATTTGATCACATAGCTATCGATATCCGATCAACGAGATTTTTCACAGGCATATAGTACTCGACGACTTCTACATATTAACGGTTCAGATTTCAAAACGAAACTCATGATAGGCCTCCACGGGCCCAACAGCACGGTCCAGTCCGATGACGGACTGGACCAAAGCCAGATCCTTTTAACAATGTGAAAATAAGTCAAATCTGCATGATTTTGAGTAGTACTTGGCATATTTTCGGAAGTAAGTTAAAAGTTAATTTTTGACTTTTTTTTAAAAAAAAAGTGTATAAAATGTAAAGAAATGATATGAACTAAAAAAATCAAAAAAATAACTTTTAATCATATGATCAAATTTAATGAATTTTAAAATATATTTAAATTTCAACGAATTTTAGAGCTCAGGTAGTTGCTTTATTTTAATATCTGAAAGAACGGAGTTGATAATCTCCGCGAGAGGAAAGGGTATGACTTTGAGTGGTAAAATAAAGGGAAGTTTGGTCATAAGTCTCTCTTCCCTTTCTTTTCTTGTTAAAAGGATAAAAAAATTAAAAAAAAATTTATACTTCCAAAACTCTCTTATAATTATAAATCTTATATAAAGGATAAAATTTATTATTTAAATATTTATCTGACTATTATACCCTCAACTGGATCTTTAATTTGATCATGACGATCTCACCATCGTGGTGCTCAGATCTCAGATCTCTGCTTTCTCTCTCTCATTTCTTGGTCATCTCAGTCAGTCTCTTTTCCAACACCATCGTCTCCCCTCCGCTCTCGCCTCCTTCCTCAGATCACATTAGATTTGAGATTTCCACCTCACGTTATATCTGAGATCTCAATCTTACTCTTCTTTTTCAAACTCAAAAGTCTTACTTTCTCTCTCTTTATATACATATATATTAATATGTTCAGAACTTTGCCTATGATTTTAGGAGTGGAGATGGCGAAGTGAAGGAACATGAGAGTTCTATTATGTCTAGTAGTGAGGTTCAATGCATGATAAATGATTATATGAGTTGTGCGAGCTCTGATCTGTTTGAGCTGGAGAACATTGGTGTGATTAGAGTTGGAACGTACAGAGAGTGAACAAAAATGCATATCAATTGGATTTTTATTTTTTATTTTTTTTATTTTTTTATTTGTTCATAGATCTAAAAGTAAAATTTGATTCTAGTTCATTCATTTAGTATGCATTTTATTTTTTATAATAAAACATGTTGATTTACTTAACGATATAAATTTTACTTTGAATCATAGTAAATTTTACTCTGATTTAAAGTAAAGTTTATTAGGATTCAAAGTAAAATTTTACTCTGAAATACACTGTGAGGATGACTTTACAGGAGAGATGATATATATATACATATATAATGAGAGTAATATAGTAAAAAGAAATAAATTTAAAATATTAAGGAATTTTGAAAGGATCTATATAATTCTTGTCTCTTTTAAAGATAAATTAGACTTTGAGAAATTTATCACCAAATCCCCTAAAATAAAGTCTTGGTCCACCAAGTAGTCAATTCATTGATCTTACAAGTTACAAGTATGACTTTGTGCATGAATTTTATTTTTATTATTAATGGGGGATATTATAATTAAGGCATTTAGTTTAATGATGTTATAATACTATTTTGACATCGTTTTTTTTGTTTCTTATTACGAAGATTGTATAATTGTATTGTGTATTATTTAATTGTTAGGCTTGGTGATTCATTCGCAGTGATGGTTGGGTTGGGCTTAGTGATTTTTTTTTTATTGATTGTTGAACTTATAGATATATATAATTATTCAGTTTAATGTAATTAATTTTTTATTAATTGGTAAATAAAAAATTAAAATTGGCCATATTATAAAAATGGCCAATTGGGCAAACTCAGATGCTCATAATGCTATATATAATTTATTTTCTTACACCATTTTCACTCTTAGATACAACAAGACGAAGTGAACTCCATATTAATAAATTTACATCAAAACCACAAACTTATCTAATTTGTTTTAGGGTAAATTATACTGATTTTCTCTAATGCTCGAGAAAAAATAGTAAACTCCATTAAGTTTAACATAATTATATTTGATTTTCTTAAGTTTTTAATTTATATAATACTTAATCTATTTTTCATCAGAAATTCATTAGTTATAATGGATAGAAAATTATAGTCATCTTTTTTATATTAAAATGTATATTTTATATTATTTCTCTATATTATTTATATTAATTTCTCTTTAACTTTATTAAAATTATATCAAATTAAGATATTTATTATAATTTTTTTAAATTTTTTCGAGAGAAATAAATATAATTTAATTGACTAGACTTGTACTTCATCGTAGCCTTTTTAATTTCCATCCTATTAAAATGGGTCATGGTCATTTAAGAACCATTCACTTTTTTTGGGTGGGTAGAACCATCACTTGTAACCGCTGACTCTGTTGCATTTCAAATGGAAATGCTAGGAAAAAAATAATTTAAAAAAACTGTTCAAAAATTAAAATATGTGGTGTACGTTTAAGTTTAGGTACGATGATACATCTAGTTTACACATTATATTTGAATTAATTTTAAAAAAACCTTTAAAAAATCATAACATGTGATGTACATTTAAGTTAGGTACGATGATAAATCTAATTTGCACATCATATTTTAAATTTAATTTGTCCTCGGTTCTTTTTTAGTATTAGACGGTACAATTCGGCCCAACGGTCTATCACAAGTCTTAATAATTTGATCGGTTGATATTTTAAGATTTTGTGTAAATCATTCAAAATAATAATTATATTGATTAGATAATTTTAACTATGTAATTTTATTATATTTGTTTTTTAAAAAAAAAAGAGTGTGATTTGAAAAATAGTCCATTCATTCTTAAAGACAAATATAATTAAATCATGTGATTTCAATTATCAAATAATATAAATTTTTATTTTTATTTTTTATTTTTATGAATAATTTACCTACCGAAGCTATAAGATCAATGAATCGAATGATTGAAGTGAAATTCGTTAGGAGCCTTTTAATGAATCTTTATACAATATTTTGTTTTTAAAAATATTGAGACACCAAATCGTTTTCAAAACTTAATATTTTGAGAAATTCTATTTTTTTTTTTTAAGGTGTAATTGGTTATGACTTATTGGAGTGTTATTTATAATTTATTATAATTTTGATTATGACATTATTTTAATTATGATTCAAAAATTTTTAGTTAAACCTTATGTGTGTTTAATTATAATTTATATATTTTTTTTAATTATGACTCCTATAAATTTGAGTTATGATATTTGTGGTAATTAATTCAACAAATGTCATAATTTATACATAGTACATAGTATTACCCTAATATATGATAAATTTTTATATGTCATATGCACTACCTTTACCAATTTTTATATGCCAATATATTACTCCTAATATATATATATATATATATATATACATTAATTATATTTGTAAAAGTGTTAATAGCATTGTCAAATTTATTACAACAAACTCACACCAAACCAAAGTTGTTATGCAAGGGACGTGGTCCACACACACCGCATGGTTGAAAATGTCTTGGACACATATGTCGTAAAATGTTTATTTTTTAATTTTTTTAATCTATTTTATCTTTTTATCGGTAAAAAATGTGAGAGGTGATGTGACCTAAAACAAGTAAAAAACTAAAAATTAACTCTTTTTTTTTACTTCCCAAAAGACATAGTATAAACCAAGGGGCATATAATGGCCCTATTTTTGTGAACATTCCAATCCAAAAAAAAAACTAATGACCTTGTCTGATTCAGAAAATTGAGCCAACTTTTCATAAATTTAAGTTTTTTATTGTCCGCATTTTTTTATTTTTGAGTAAATTTTTTTATATTTTTAAAATTTTTTATTTTCTAAATACACTTGTCTAAATACGCTTTAAAAATATAATATTTGTGAATTTTTTTTAAAAAATTCACCAAATACAAAAAAAAAATTTAAAATTCAATACATTTTCTTATTTTGTTATTCAATGCATTTTTTAAAAAATTTTGTACAAATTTTTTACTTTTTAAGTATATTAAGATTAAATGGATCTAAATTTTTTTTAAAAAAAATTGATTAAAATACTTTAAAAAATCATTAAAAATACAAAAACATGAATTGAAAACTCAAAAACTATTTTTGAAAATTCAAAACCAAACAGGATGAATTTTGTGCTTGATTAAAATATTGTTTGCAATAGACTGAATTTAGTTAAAAAGTCAAAATAAATATAAAAATTCAACTTATTTTCTTTTTCTTTTTTTTTGTATATATATGTATTTTTTAAAAATATAAAAAATACTAAAAAAATCAATTACAAAAATATTCTAATACACCTAAACTCAACATAGAGTCTCCTAAGAGCATGTCAAATAATTATTTAAAATTTTATTTTATTATTATTTTTACACTGTAACACGATTCTCAATTTTAACTATCTTGTTTTGAAAATATTCTCATTCATTATTTCTACTTTCAATGATTATATTTTGCTAACAGTTATATTTTTTCTAACTTCTTATCGAGATGAATAGTAAGTGATTGTTCAAGCTTATTTTGCAAATTTAATGAATTTTAAAATGAATTTAAATTTACTTATTTATTTAATAAATTTTTAACGAGTCGAATCGAGCCAAATAACTTTATTAAGTAATCAATATTAAGGAATAAAGTTCTTTTTTTTGTGTGTCTGTACGGGAAAGAAATTGCATTCTCGTATAATCCTGTTGATCAAGTCTGCACTCCTCCCGTACGTCGTCGTTTTATCCCCTGAAAACACAAACGTGAGCTAGCCGGCGGGTGTGTGCCAGAATCCTCTCCGATGCTTAAGTCAGCAAACTAGACAAATAGACAAAAACCCTGTGTATTCAGAAATCAAGGTTCTATTACCTCTCCATAGGTGATGTTTGCGAGCTTTTATATGTTCCGTGTGGTACAATCCTAGTAGGACTTTTACTCATCCACGTAGAGTCCTCCTAAGATTCATACTCCTAAAAGATAATGCTTATCCTTCAACACCCCCCTCACTGCTTAAACCAAGTGAGATGGTTTTACCATGGCCGGACTACCATACGACCGAAATAACATTGCCATGCTAGACTAATTGGAGTGACCGACCTAACTGTTAGTTCGGCTCTTCCTTGCCTTTCTCATACCTCGGCTTCACATGCCAAGACCGAGCTATCCATAGAAGAGTTAAGCCGAATTAACCCAAAAACCAAGTCCTGAAGAGGGCTCAGCATACCTCGGTTCCATATGCCATGACCGAACTAGCTCTGGCGACCGAACCATCCGTAGTATTCTTCTGAACCGGACTAAAAACATAAAGCCTTCTGGGACCGAACTAACTTCAAAGCCTTTTCTTATTCAGCCTTTCGTATTATGGCCCATATCGGCCCATTGCCCAGCTCGGCCCAATTTTTCACATAAATTACCCTCTCAATTTCCCCTTAATTCCATCTGCGTAGCATGATAGGGATTACCTGTCCATCAGCCGAGCTAAAACTCTCCTTAGCCTATCCAGCCGAGCTAAAAACTTTTAGCCTTTCCAGCCGAGCTATCCTTGTCCGGTCAAAACGTCTCTTCAATCATAGCAACTGAATCGCTTCTCCTTCCCATGACACGTGGCACGCTGGCATTGACCTACTGCAGCTGTCACGCCGCCTTCGTATATCGCAAAATTTGAACAGTCCCGCTCTTTTTTTGTCCTTCCTACTTCACAAAACAATACTCTTGCTTTTTGAATCATTCTCACATCATTCACCTCCCTCTCTCTCTTTGAGCCTCCATTGTTCCTCCATCTTGCAATTGCCAAGCTCGTGCTTCCTTCCAGTGCTACTTTGATCCTCATTTCTTCTACATTAATCTGGTAAGCTATTCAAATTTGCCTTGTTTTTGTTTTGTCTTCGTATTTGCTTAATCCATAGCATTCTGTTTTTGTTTTTTTGCAAAACATATTTTTGTTTCCATTTCTGCTTGCCCTGTATTTCTCTGGAAAAAACTTCATAAGATCCACTTGAATCCATGAAACCTATAGAACACTGGTTTTGATTCAAAATAACCATGCAACCGAACTAAGAAGTTATTTGTAGTTGATGTCACTCTAGCCAGACTAGCTAACCGAACTAGAACTTCATGCTACCCCATTAGTCTTAATAAGTCAAACCATTATTTGATTTACCTTAGCCGAGATAACAAACCGAACTAGATCTGCAATTAGTGTACTGGGCAACCTCAAATCCGACCGAGCTATGTCTTCGGGGCTAAACCAGTTTTCTTAGTTTTTTAGACCGAACTAAGAAAGCTGCCCCTAGAAGCTCAACCGGTCTAAAAAACCTTCTTCTTAACCGAGATATCGAACAGCTCGCCAAGACCGAGCTAATAAACCCCTTGCTCGAACCGAGCTATGAAAATATCTGGCTAAAACCGAGATAGGACCTGTAACATCTCACATAACCGAAATAGGACTTCTTTTATCTTGCTTTTATTTTGTAGCATGGTCCAACGAGCTGTGCTTAACACCTTTGTTTTCCATTTTGCAGACTTAGGTTGCCTAAGCACTCCTTTGAGCGCTCAACCGAGCTACTCAGCAACATTCTTTGACCGATCTAATCATTCGGCATTTTATTTATTCATAACTTAAAACATAAATGGGGAAGTATAGATTTTTAGTAGGACACCTGGTGGTTTAGCCGAATTCCGAAGGGAGTATAACATCCCTGACGATGTCCACCTCACCCTAGCCAAACAAGATACCATACCATGGGGAAATAAAGGCTTTGTACCCTTTACCCTCCTGTCCATAATAGAAACCGGACTAAGATTCCCCGTTCAACCCTTGCTTTGTGAATTCCTTAGGCAGACCAGAATATGCCCAATCCAGCTTTCCACTAACTCATACCGTATAATTAACGGCATAGCCGAGCTAAACCGCCAAGCTGGCATTAATCTTGGCTTAGCCGAACTATTCCACCAATATTCTATAGGCTCAAAAGAATACGGGTGGGTTTACTATTTAAGAATACAACGCCGGCGTGAGAAAATAATAAAAGACACACCGGACAAAGACTTAAACGATGACAATTTTTTCTGGGTATATGGTAATTTTGAAGACCACCAAGCCCAGATCCCAGGCCGCAGTATAAATTGGAATAAAGGAACACCCGGTATAATTACTCCGGCTCTATTGCATGCTTCTGTTTTACTTTGGTTTCTAATTTCATAATCGAACTAACAGTTGTATTCTTTTTGCAGATTCCGCCCATTTTCAATCTCTTTACAGCTACTCCAATCTGAACACTCTCCGAGCCGCACTACGATTTCCAGAAAGAAACTGGGCCAAGTTGCTGAACTTCGAACCGACATACCGATATAGCAGCCGACGCAAAGCCAGAGTAACCGATTTTTTGCTAGAGGACGCCCCTGAACCGGATCCAACCTTGCCACAAATTAACCTCATCCGTACTACTGAAGAAGAAGAAATGGCCAAAAGAAACAAAGTAAGGGCCCTTCTAACCAAGATAAACCGCGCCGAGGTACCACCACCGAGCCAAACCCAGGAAACCGTAGTGGCGCTTCCATCTCAACAACCCTTCTCATCTCGCCCCAGCAAGCGTGCCCGGACTACACCAACCGAGCCACGCCTTGTTGACGAAGACGAAACTACACTTCCACCAAGCCACCCATCAAGTCCGCAACCGGAGCCTGCCGACCGAGCTAGCTCCTCAAAATGGAGTCCAAAAATGACTTTCCAAAACCGTGCTATCTACGACACTGACTCAGTGGTGGTAGACAAAGACCACATGCTAGCCTTCAATCTGGCTAAGAGTGTGTGTCTGCCCTCTGACATGGAGCATCACAAGCACTTGACCGAGCTCAAGGCTATCCGGTCAGCGACGAAATCAATGATCCTGGTAAGTTTGCTCCTCTTGTCTCTCTAACTTTTTTCCGACTTTCTGTCCGGTTTTGTCATTAGTTTCTCTTACTTCTTTTTTCAGGCCATGCAAAAGAGTCAAGTTGCATACAAGCGTGTATTGGAGCTTCGAAAAAAACTAAGGCAAGCCATGGCTGAAGTTGAAGAAAAAACAACCGAACTGAAAGACGCCCAACAAAAGAACGCCGAGCTAGAGGCCGAGGTAGCCCGTCTGACCGGACTGGTTACCTCGGCTAATGCTGACAAACAGAAGGCATTAACCATGATGAAGGACAAGTACCTTCGTGAGCTAGTCAAGCTCGAGGGGAAAAAAGACGCAGAGATCGCCGAACTAAAGAAGAAAGTGGATGAAGCCAACGCTGAAGGTTTCAAAGAGGGGGAGGCCCTCTATATTCCACAATGTGAGGCCGCCAAGGATTTGTTCTTTAAATGCGGTTGGCGGGCAGCCGTAGTGCAGCTCGGTTGTGAGCCTGAGACCGAGGTATACAATCCTCCTCAGTACTTCATACCGAGCTCACTGGTGGAGTACGCTGCATCCGTTCAACAACAGTTTCTTCAGAGTTCTGATGATGAAGAAGAAGACGAGCCAACTGATACCCCGGTCGTCAATGATCCAGCTAATCAATCAGCTCGGTTGGAGCCAACGGTTGAAGACCTGACTACTGAAACCTTGCTTCCAACAGACACCGAGCTCCCAACCGAGACCGATCTTCCGACTGAGACCGGTCTTCGTGTTGATATTGACGCTGATCTTGATGATCTTTTCAACTGATTCTGTACTTTCTTTTCTTGTTGCTTGTCTGAATTTTTGTTTCTTCTTTTTTTGGTCTTGTAACCGGGTTGAGGCCCCTCCTTTGTATTTGAACTTTGATCAATGAAAATCATCTTCTGTGTTCAACACTTACTCCGGTCTGACCTGTATGCTGGTACTTGTAATGAGCTTGCAAGGAATTCTTTTGCTCCAACTGTTATCTCGGTTTACTTTCCCGTTTTGAGCTTGCTTTCTAACTGCAATTTGAAACACACTATTTTTCGGCCGAGATACTTTATTCCGGTCTTAGCTGAGCAATCTGGCTGAGCTTACTAGCCAACCACTCTTTAGCTAATATACTTTCTTCGGCTGAAGAGTACCAAGAGTTGGTTTAATCCAGCCAACCACTCTTCAGCCGATATACTTATTTCGGCTGAAGAGTAATAAGAGTTGGTTTAATCCAGCCAACCATTCTTCAGCCCATACCCTTACTTCGGCTGAGGAGTACTAAGAGTTGGTTTAATCCAGCCAACCATTCTTCAGCCCATACCCTCACCTCGGCTGAAGAGTAATAAGAGTTGGTTTAATCCAGCCAACCTCTAAGTTGGTTTTTTCAGCCAACCTAGAATAAAGTTTTTGGTTATTCCGACCAAATGTCCTGCAGCCTGGATCCTTATCCTGGGCAGGAGGGGTGTTGGTTTCATCCAGCCAACCTGTAAGTTGGTTTTTCCAGCCAACCTAGAATAAAGTGTTTGGTTATTTCGACCAAAATATCCTGTAGCCTGGATCTTTATCCTGGGCTTAGGAAGGGTGTTGGTTTAATCCAGCCAACCTCTAAGTTGGTTTTTCCAGCCAACCTAGAATAAAATGTTTGGTTATTCCGACCAAAACGTCCTGCAGCCTGGATCCTTATCCTGGGCTTAGGAAGGGTGTTGGTTTAATCCAGCCAACCTCTAAGTTGGTTTTTCCAACCAACCTAGAATAAAATGTTTGGTTATTCCAACCTAGAACAAAATGTTTGGTTATTCCGACCAAAACGTCCTGCAGCCTGGATCCTTATCCTGGGCTTAGGAAGGTTCGCAGTTGGTTATTCCGGCCAACTGTGTTTTTAATGCCCCTAACTCACCTAACTCACTAAAACAGACTTTTACAGAAGAAAACATCTATACTGAAAAGAGAACTACTTGTTTTATTGAGAAAGGAAAAAATTACACATATTCAAAAGTAGAAAGCCAAAAATAAAATAACTTGATATTGGCAGTATTCCACGGCTTGGGAATTGCCTTGTCGTCCTCATCTTCTAAGTGGTATGCCCCTTTGCCTGCTAATCCAATCACTTTGTATGGTCCTTTCCAATTAGGCCCTAGCTTGCCATCTCCCGGTACCAAGATGTTTCCCATCACTTTGCGCAGTACCCAATCTCCGATCTTGAATTGCCTTGGATGTACTGTTTTGTTATACTTTCTGGACAATTCTTGTTGGTATGAGGCAATGTGAACCAGTGCTCTGTCTCTTCTTTCCTCTGCAAGGTCGAGCTCTAATGTTATGGCTTCGCCATTCAAGTCTGGATCAAAATTCTTGCTTCGAATTGTGGAGAGGCCTACTTCCAGTGGGATTACTGCCTCCATACCATAGGCTAAGGAAAATGGAGTTTCTCCTGTTGACCGCCGAGGTGTGGTGCGGTAAGCCCATAAAACATGAGGGAGCTCTTCTGCCCACTTGCCTTTGGCTTTCTCTAACCTTTTCTTCAATCCATCCAAGACTACCTTGTTTGATGCTTCTGCCTGACCATTTGCTTGGGGATATGCCGGTGTAGAATTGTAGAATTCTATCTTGTACTCTTCACAAAAGCCTCTAAAGATTATGCCGTCGAACTGCGTGTCGTTGTCCGATATTAGGGCTTTTGGTATGCCAAACCGAGTGATGATATTTTTCCAGACAAACTTCTTCACATCTTTCTCTTTGATTGATGCCAAGGCTTCTGCTTCCACCCACTTTGTGAAGTAGTCGGTTGCTGCGAGAAAGAATTTCCTGTTGCCTGGTGCTGTTGGAAGTGGTCCTACTATGTCCAATCCCCACATTGCGAAGGGCCATGGGCTAGTTAGAGGTAGAAGTTCTCTGGCAGGTTGATGTATTTGGTGTGCGAACTTCTGACACTTTTCGCACTTTTTGACATACTTTTCTGAGTCTGCCTGCATGTATGGCCACCAATATCCTTGCGAAATTGCTCTGTATGCTAGTGATCTTCCTCCTTGATGGCTTCCGCATACACCCTCGTGTATCTCGAATAAGAATGCTTCTACTTTGCTGGGGTGGACACACTTTAGGTAGGGTCCTGAGAACGATTTTTTGTACAATGCCAAGGATGGGGAGAGCCAAAATCGCTGCGACTTCACTCTTATTCTGTTGGCCTCTTTCTTCTCTTCTAGTAGGATGCCGTCTTTTAAGAACAGGATGATGGGATCCATCCAAGAGGGGCCTAGCTCCGCGCAACATACCTCTTCTGCTTCGGGGTCTTCAATGCTTAGTCTAGGTAGGTAGTCAATCAGCAATGGATGAAGGATGGAGGTATCTGCCATTGAGGCAAAGCCTGCTAGTTCATCTGCTCTGCTGTTTTCTTCCCTGCCGATCTGTTCTATCCGCAGCACTTCAAATTTCTTGATCTCTGTTCTGACCAACTCTTGGTATTTGGCCATCCTGTCATCCTTTGCTTTGTAGTCGCCAGATATTTGGTTTACCACCAGCTGTGAGTCGCTGTAAACCATTAGCTCGGTGGCTTTCATGTAGTTTGCTGATTTGAGGCCTGCAAGAAGCGCTTCGTACTCCACTTCGTTGTTTGATACTGGGAAGCCAAGGTTGATTGCCTGCTCCACTACTAGGCCGTCTGGAGAGATGAGGACTATGCCAAGTCCTGCTCCATGCCGGTTGGACGCTCCATCCACGAAGAGCTTCCACATCTCTCCAACGAACAACTTCCAGCAAGTGCAAGTGAAGGGATCAGATGATGTTTTGGGATCTTCCATGTTGCTGGTTTTTCTTCAAGGTCCATGCTTGCTGTCTATCCCTCGCTATCTGATTGTACCAAGTCTTTATTTGTTGGCGAGTCTTGACTTGGGTGTAGCATGGTTTTTCTTCTTCCTCCCTTACTTCGTTCTGGTCTGCCTTGGGATCTGTCTGGGTAACCTGTACCAGGGGTTGCATTATTCCGACGTCAACTTCCATCCCTAGTTTGGTTGTTTCAGTCAGGTCGACTGGGTAGATATGATGACTTCCTGGGGTGAATTCTGCGACAAAGTCTGCCAGAGCTTGAGCCTTTATCGCGGTTCTGGGTTGAAACTTGATGTCATATTGTCCCAACTCTACTGCCCACTTCAGAATTCGCCCAAAAAAGTTTGCCCTTTCAAACAAAGCTTTTAATAGGAAGGCTGTGAGGACAACTATGGTGTGGGCATAAAAGTAGTGCGATAATTTTCTTGAGGCCATCATCAAGGCCAATGCCAGTTTTTCCAGTGGCAAGTACCATGTTTCGGCGCCCAGTAATGTCTTGCTGACATAAAAGATTGGCAGATGTTGGATTCCTTCCGCACGGACCAATACTGCGCTAATTGCATGCTGAGAGACTGCCAGGTACAGGAAGAGTTCTTCTCCAGGGACTGGGGTGACAAGCAGTGGTGGAGAAGACATGTATTCTTTTAAGCTTTCCAGAGCGCGGTCGCATTCTTCGTCCCACTCAAACTTGGCCTTTAAAGCATAAAAAAATGGTCGTAGTCTATCTGACGACCGGCTTATGAACCGATTGAGCGCAGCTGCCATGCCGGTGAGATGCTGCACTTCCTTTACTGAGTTTGGCCTCTCCAGATCCTGAATTGCCTTGATCTGAGAGGGGTCTGCTTCTATACCCCGGTTGGTCACCAAGAAGCCCAAGAATTTGCCAGATCCTACTCCGAATACACACTTGGACGCATTAAGGCGCAACTTGTGCTTCTTCAGGATCTCAAACATCTCACCTAGGTCCTTGAGATGGTCATTCTTATCCTTGCTCTTGACCACCATATCGTCGATGTAAGCCTCCATTGTTCTGCCTAGCAATGGTTCAAACATCTTGGTGACCATCCGTTAGAATGTCGCCCTTGCATTCTTTAGGCCAAAGGGCATGACCTTGTAGCAATACAGTCCTCTTGGAGTTGTAAAGGACGTGACCTCCTGGTCTGGTTCATGCATGGCGATTTGATGGTAGCCTCTGTATGCATCCAGAAAGCTAAGTCGGTTGTGCCCGCCGTTAGGTCTACCAGTTGATCTATCCGTGGTAGAGGAAAGCTGTCTTTTGGGCATGCTTGTTGACTGTTTTGTAGTCGACGCAGACACGCCACTTGCCATTCTTTTTTGGCACTACGACTGTGTTGGAGATCCATCTTGGGTAGTGCACCTCTCTGATCTCCTGCCTCCAGCAGGTTTCCTACTTCTTCCGCCACTATCTCGGCATGGTGGAGTGCCGATCTGCGTGTGCGCTGAATGATTGGTCTGGCGGATGGGTGGACATTGAGTTGGTGACAGATGAAGTTGGGTCAATGCCTGGCATGTCGTATGGTGTCCAGGCGAACACTTCGATGTTAGAGGTCAAAAATTCCAAGACCTCTAATCTCTCAGTGCTGGACAACGACGAACCGAGCAAAAAGAACTTATCCGGGTTCTTTTCATCTATTCTTACCTCTACCAAGTCTTCCACCGCTTTTTGATTAGCTGCTTTGCCGACATCTGCGAACAGTTCATTGCTCTCAGGTTCTTCCACCGAATGAACATATCCTTGGCAGCGCGGCTGCCATTACCGTGACAAAGCATTGCTTGGACATGATCTGGTCTCCAAGACCTCTTCAATTACCCGGTTCGTTGGGGAACCGCATTACTTGGTGGTAGGATGACGCCACCGATCGCATGGCATGCAGCCATGTTCTGCCCAAGATGATGTTGTAAGTGGAAGGGACTTTCAATACCCAGAACTCCACTTGTTTCGTTACGCTTCCTGCTCTAACTGGAAGAATTATTTTGCCGACTGGCCACTCTGGCATTGAGTTGAATCCAATCAGGGGAGATACGGCAGGTGCCAAGTCTTTATCTTGTAACTTCAATTGTTTAAATGTTTCGTAGTACATTATTTCACATGAACTACCCTGGTCAATCAAAATCCGCTTGACGTCAAAATCCTTGACTCGGAGAGTGACAACCAGGGCATCATTGTGAGGGCAATATATCCTCGCCAAGTCTCTATCTGAAAAAGACATGACGTTCGTGGCCTCTGTCTTCCCCTTTTTGGTAGGTTGCGCACTTAGTACCTCTCTTAAGTGCTCAGCCTTCTTGATTGACCTCTGAGCTCGCATACACGCTCAGGTTCGAAGACTCCATGTATCACATTGATTATGCCTTGAGGTGGGGCGTCGATTGGCATCCCGTTGGGGTTATTGTGGTCCTGGGGGCTGGTTGCGTCCCTCCTTCAATGTATTTATCCAGGTGACCTGCTGCCACCAACTCCTCCAGGTGCTGTCTCAATGGCGTGCAATTTCAGTGCGGTGCCCCTTTTCTTTATGGAAGGTGCACGTGACTTTCGTCGTAGTCCTTCTGAGCTTCCCTAGCTTGGCTGGCCATCTGACGAAAGGCTCATCTCGTATTTCACTTAGAATTCGGTAGATCGGTTTTTGAATACCGTGGTTATGGCAGTGCGGACTCTCAACCATCTTTTATCCTGGTCCTCTCCGTTGTCTCGCTGCCTCGTCCGTTTTTGGGACGGTCTACCGCGTTGACCTTTGCTGAGGCCTTTTTCTCTGGTACTGCGGTCGTGCCAGATTTTGTTTTGGCACGTGCGCCATCCTCCTCCACCCTGATGTGCTGATGCACTCTTTCCATCAAGGCTTCCATGGTGAGGGGCGGTTCATGGTGATTGAGTCCCTTAGTCTGTTCCCGACTGGAAGGCCTCTTTTGTATGTGCAATGGCGAGATTGGTGGGGCAATCCCCAATCTGGTTGAAGGTCTCCCAGTAGCGACTATTGTAGGATCTTAGGGTCTCCTTGTCGCCCATGTCGATGGAGAGTAGCTGGTCGATCTCCACCGGGGTTTTGGTGTTTGTTCTGAACCTTGTTACGAACGCCTTCCGCCAATTGCGCCCAGGAGGCTATGCTGCCTTCTGGAAGTTTTTCGAACCAAGTCAAGCCTAGGTCGCCAAGGCTAGATGGGAAGAGATGCACATTAAAGCCTCGTTTCGCCGGTATACAGCCATGACCTGGCGAAAGTGGCTCAAGTGTGAGTAGGGGTCCGTCTTTCCCTCATATGTAGTGAATTTGGGCTGAAGGAAGCCTGATGGTAGGGGCGCGTTTTCAATCGCCGGAACGAACGGAGGTCTGCAGCCTTGCTAATGCCTTGTCCGTCGGTTCGTAGGCAGGGCGCGGTATTGGCATTCCAACCTCGACGCTTCCATGCGTCCGAGGAGCCAACCGCTGTAAGGCAGAAACTCTGTGTGGATCGCGTGCCCTGGCGTCCTCCTTCCATCGTGCCTTCTCTCGAGCACGGTTCGTAAGTCGGATGATCTGGGCAACTCCGTCTGTCTGGATCTTGTTTGGTGCGTATGTGAGGGCCAATAGGTGCTTCCTTCAGTGTACGACCTCTCAGATCTCGTCCTCTCAGACCTGGAGTGACGAGTTCTGGAAGACCTGGATTGGGTATCGCCTGTCCTGAGGCTTCTGCTCTCTGCTTGTGAGGGTGTGGTATTCCTACTACGATTTCCGAGTGGCGAGGGGCGTCTTGTTTGTGCGCCCCTCTCCTGTCGCCACTCCTTTTCCCTTCATCTGGCGCTTTAGAGATTCCATGTCCGCCGCCATCCGTCGTATCAATTCGTCCTGCTCCTTGACGCGATCCTCCAAAGCTTGAGGATCAATCCTCCGCCTTTGTCTTCTGGACTCTGTGAACGAGAGTGACGGGGCTGTTAGTCCGCCTTCTCCCCTTGTATCCCTCCTGGGATTCTGTCTTGTGGCTCTAAATCCCCATAGGAGGGATAAGAGGTAGACCTTCGCGCGCACCCCCTCTGGTGTTTGTCCGTCAATGGCGGACTGTGGCAAATCTTCGTTGTGCGCCATTGATTCTAAAGAGGAAAAGCTTGATCAAGAGGTTTTGTTCTTGTCTGAATTCCCACAGACGGCGCCAATTGTACGGGAAAGAAATAAACCTTCTCGTATAATCCTGTTGATCAAGTCTGCGCTCCTCCGTACGTCGTCGCTTTATCCCTGAAAAACACAAACGTGAGCTAGCCGGCGGGTGTGTGCCGGAAACCTCTCCGATGCCTAAGTCAGCAAACTAGACAAATAGACAAAAGCTCTGTGTATTCGGAATCAAAGTTGCTTTACCTCTCCATAGGTGATGTTTGTGAGCTTTTATAGGTTCGTGTGGCACAATCCTAGTAGGACTTTTACTCCTCCATGTAGAGTCCTCCTAGGATTCATACTCCTGAAAGATAATGCTTATCCTTCAACACCCCCCTCACTGCTTAAACCAAGTGAGATGGTTTTACCATGGCCGGACTACCATACGACCGAAATAACATTGCCATGCTAGACTAATGGAGTGACCGACTAACTGTTAGTTCGGCTCTTCTTGCCTTTCTCCTTCGGCTTCACATGCCAAGACCGAGCTATCCATAGAAGAGTTAAGCCGAACTAACCCAAAAACCAAGTCCTGAAGAGGGCTCAGTATACCTCGGTTCCATATGCCATGACCGAACTAGCTCTGGCGACCGAACCATCCGTAGTATTCTTCTAAACCGGACTAAAAACATAAAGCCTTCTGGGACCGGACTAATCACCACGGCTCTGGGACCGGACTAACTTCAAAGCCTTTTCTTATTCAGCCTTTCGTATTATGGCCCATATCGTCCCATTGCCCAGCTCGGCCCAATTTTTCACATAAATTACCCTCTCAGTGTCAATTGATAGAAAATCAAAACAACCTAAATTTGGGAATAAATAAATAATTACCTACAATCCAATAATAAAAGAGAAATAAACATTACAAAAATATTAAACTTACCTCCATAAGGATTTAACTTGCAAAACCTCCTTCACAACCATTAGGCTAATGATATCTTGAAAGTAGGACTGCAATGAATCGAGCTGTTCATGAACAAGTTTGGCTCGGCTCGGCTCGACTCGTTAAGGGTTCGGCTCGGCTCGTTTAGTAAATGAGCCGAGCTCGAGCTCGCATAAGCTCGGCTCGTTTATGTTTATTTAAATTATATAATAAATATATTATTATATATTAAATACATTTTTTATATATTAAAAATATAAATATATATAAAAATAATAATATAAACTCATTTTTTATATATTAAATAATATAAATAATATTTAAAAAAATTATCGAGTCGAGCCGAACTCAAGTTTCATTAAAATTAACGAGCCGAGCCGAACGAGTTCGAGCCCAGTTCCTTATCGAGCCGAGCTCGAGCTCAATAAACAAGCTCGATAAGTAAACGAGCCGAGCTCGAGCTCAGCAAAGCTCGGCTCGGTTCGGTTCGTTTGCAACCCTACTTGAAAGGCAATTTACTAATAAAAAATAAAATAGTGTAAGCCAGATCTACAATTCTCCGTTCTTGGATTATAAATTTGGATAAAAATTTAGAAAGAAAAAAATGAGAAAAATATAAATGAAATATATATAAAAAAAATTTCTTGATTTTTGTTCACTTTCTAAATCTCTATACAAATTTATGATCTAAACACGGTATTAAAAAAAAAAAAAATTACCTATAAATGTCAACTTTGAGGAATGGTGATCTGTTTAGTCCCAAGAATTTTTTTATGGACCAATTAGTCTTATTGATTTTGAAAAGGTAGATTTAATATATTATTTGAAAATTGAATTTACGGTTATACCTTGATTTCTATTATGTTTCCTTCTTCTTCTTCTTCTTTTATTATTATTATTACAACAATGATTCATCCCCCCTTTTCCCCCACCCCCTTTGACCCCCTCTCTCTCTCATTGGTCCCCTTTTCTTTTTCTTTTCTTTTTTTCCTGCTCCTCCAATCACCACCCGCCACGTGGCAAAGGGGGGTGAGGGGGTGACCCCCAAAAAGGGGTCCCAAGCATTATTCTTATTATTATTATTATTTTGTTACTAGAAAGGTAAGATACACAACTTATGTGAATCAAATTTGGGATAAATTTATATATGATAATCTTTTTTATTGGAATGACTTGAAATATGAGATTCTTCACATTTCAAAAGGAGTACAAAAATAATTTGAAATATGAGATTCTTCAAACATTCCAAAATGATGTAGGATTCTTCAAATATTTCAAAAGGAGTACAAAATCTCCTTAGTAAGTTTTGAACAAATATATAATTTCAAACTGTAATACTCTAATGTGACACTCAAATGTAATACTCTAAAAAAATTTCTTAGTGTATTTTTTCTAAACGTAACACTCCAATATAACACTCCAAAAAAACTCTTAGTGTAACACACAAAAAAATTCATTAGTTTACTTTTTTTTAAACATAACACAATCTAATGTAACACTCAAAAAAAAAAAAAAAAATGTGGGATTATTCAAATCATACCAAAAGGAGTATAAAAATTCCCTAGTAAGTTTTGAACGAATGTATAATTTCAAACTGTGAGTGTTACATTTGGAAAAAAAGTACAGTAAAGAATTTTTTAGTATTTTGTGTGTTACATTGCAATGTTACGTTTGTGATTAAATTGATTAGAGTGTTACGTTTGGAAAAAAGTATACTAAAGAATTTTTTAGTATTTTTGTGTGTAACATTACAATGTTACGTTTGTAATTACATTGATTGAAGTGTTACGTTTGGAAAAAGTACACTCATGAATTATTTTGTGTGTTACATTGAAGTGTTATTTGAAAAAAATACACTAAGGAGTTTTTTTGGAGTGTTATATTGTTACATTTGAAAAAAGTATATTGAAAAGACTTTTATATGTTACATTTAAGTGTTATATTAGAGTATTACGTTCTTATTCGTAACACAAGATTTGTATTTCACATTTGGAGAAATTCAGTTTTATCTTTCAAAAATTAAATTCAAACGTGTAACTAACTACATTTTTGTGTAATTTTTATTTTAATGAGACCTTTAACTTTATAAGAAAAACAAAAAATTAAACAATTTATAAAATTATATTTTAAAACTTATTAGTGTTCCCCCTAAAAAAAAAAAAAAAAAAAAAAGTAGGCAATTTATGGTAAAAAGATCGGTAAATATGACTTTTAACCATATATATTAGATAGATAAATAGGTTAGATTCGATTAGGTAGGTGCAGGCTCATTCGTTTGTATCTAAGTTATGTTTGTTTGTGGAGATAAATTGGAAGGAATAATAGCAGAAAATTAATAATAAAGAGATTATTAGTGGGAGATTAAGTAAAATTGTATTTATTTTGATAATAGTTGTTAGTTGAATTATTAAATTATTTTTATATAAAATAATAAAATAAATAAAATTATGATTTTACTTAACAAAAAATACAAAACATTAAACATAAATATTCAAAATGTGTTGCCCAACATGTAAACAAAAAAAATAAAAATTTGCATTTGACCAGTTAATCGGCTAGACGTCCTCTCAAACGGCCGATAACTCTCTAAGCTGAATAAATTATTTTTTAGTACCATCTCTTGATCCAAACTCTTAATCTGCTCACCAAGACGTTTCGTATCGGGAACTCCCTTTGCAAAGCAACTATAATATTATTTTATTATTTCTCACCGACAATCCACTCCAAACTGCTATAAACGAAAACAGACGGACCTAAACCTTTTCTGTCTCTATCTCTCTAGTAACGGAGTTGGTGCATTTTGAACAGTGTTTTTCACTGTTCATTAGTGGTTCTCTTTTTCTTTTTCCAGTTTTGTCCCTTGCATTTGTTCAATTTTTGTCCCGATTTGATGTCATGCACATTGAAATTTGAGTTGCTTAGCTACTAGGTGATTATTACACTTCATTTTTCATTTTAAAAGTTTTATTTTTATAGATAAAATTTATACCCAAAAAAACAAAAAAACAAAAGCTACATGATGTGATAGTAGCGTGATCATAAATATAAATTATTTTTTTATGAATATTTTGTTTTAAAATAAAAAAAAATTATTAAGTCACATTATTATATATAAAATTATATATAATTTTTTTAATTTGTATATCATTACCCTTTTCATTTAAGACGGTGAGTATTTCTTTCACTTCAACTCATGATCATTTGTATTTGCATGTAAAACCCATTAAAAAAAAAAAAAAACTGCAACATTACGATGACATTACTAATTTTGAAAATGAAATTTATTTTTATTTTTGAAGGTATTTTTCTTTAAAGTTTATCAATTGTGCACAAAAAATCTATATAAGTGTTTTTGTAGTATTACTCTTTGTATTATCAATAACAAATTGTTTTGACAAAAAGCCATTGAACATAAAAAAAAAATATTTAAGATTTATTTCAAGAGTGATCCACATTACAATAAAAAAATAAATTCAGTCATAAAATATATTTTATGTATTTTTATTTTTTTAAAATTTTATATACCTATAATTAGGGATGAAATTTTTTCACACAATTCATATTGTATTAGCATGTCAGGATTGATAATTTTCAATACAAATATACATATGAAACATTTAATAATATGAATATTAAATAAGTGAAATCAGTATCAAACTTGTATACCATGAATTAGGAAGAATTAGTTATACAATTAAGTTTAATTTTATTTATTATTTTTATTAAGGGGTCATGACTTTTTTAAATTTTTTATGTAACTCTATCCAAATTGAATTAACAAGTATCTAAAATAGAATTTTAAAGTTGATAATGATTTTCGTTTTCCATTTCATTTAAGATAAAACGTTTTTTTCCGCTTATTTTCAAGTTAATCAAATAAAAAAATATAATAATGGGGTATTTTTTTTTAAATTGAAAAAATAAAATTGAGTTAGAGTTAAACACTTGTAGGAATAAAAATGAGTTTCATGAAGTAACTTGTTAAAAAAAAAAATTACTTTTGCCATATACTTGGTGTTTTAACTTAAAAGTTTTGTTATAACATATTAACACAGCACAAATCAAACATAAATTGAAAAAGACATGACATAATAATACGAAAAAATAAATGGACCTTATATGTACTTAAATTAATAGTGAAACTTATTAATTTGTACTATTGAGACACATGTTAAGAAATTTAAAATATTTATATATTTTACTTGAAAATGCGTGCAACTAAAATATTAAACTAAATATTCAAATTGTGAAAATGTTAAATTTGAGCAATGTTACTCATGCCATTTGCGGGAAGTGCTGCAATGTGCATGCTAAGAAAAGTTACAATTTTTGTGATGAAAATTACAAGTTTTGGTGGTGAAAGTTATGATTTTTATGATAACATTATGAATGGCAAATTATGATGTGTACCCCTAAAGTTTTGAACGAAAAAGATATGTTTTTGTGGATATTTTTTTTATTATATGCAAAAGGTTTTTGACAAAAATTATACATTTTGTATAAGATGTATTCCATATGCACCATTTTTGGAGGTGCACAGAGTAAATTTTCTCGGGAAAAAGTAAATTTTTTTTGTATAAGATGTATTCCATATGCACCATAATACTAATAACATATCCAAAATCATTATTATTTTATAATCCATGAAAAAATTAAACAAATTTAAACTGACAAAACAATGGGTAGATTTGGAAGGACGTAGGTTGAAATGCCATTGTTATCTCTCAGTGAATTATACTTATGTCATATTTGGTTTATTACAATGAAATGTTCATTCTTTATTCTTCTTATAAAATAACTATTCACTTGCATTAGTGAATGATAATTTTGCTTGTAATATAATTTTTTTTTTATTAAATTAAATCATGAGAATCAACATTCTAATAAAATGGTTATTTCATTTTACTTTTATTTCAAACGACCAAACAGGTGCTTGGATTTTTTTATTGAGTGACCCATTGTTAATTATGTCATGTTCAACCTACTTTAGGTATGTTGGCAGTAAATTTTAGCTTGGGTTAATTAATTCTATTCTTCAACCCGATAAACACTCAGATATTTGATTTCTAGTAATGATATACAAATAAAAAAAAAATTATATATAAAATTTATGCAGATCGATGTAGTAGATTTGTAATCAAACCAAACCAAATCTTAAATCTCATCAAATATGGTCGGTTACATGAATCCTTCTTCTCCACTCGATTCTATCAAAGGCCATTTGATTAGTTAAATTAACGAGATTTATATCTCTATTTACTACACTAACCCACGTCAATTTAGGTCTGTCCATTCCCGTAACACTTTTCATCTCACGTCACTATATCACATCTCTTCACAACTGCCTTTATTCTGTTGTATATGATAAAAACCATCTTAATCTATTATCTCTCAACTTATCTTCTATCGGTACTACTCCTACCTATTCACGAATATACTCATTTCTAATTTTGTCTTTTCTAGTCTTGTCACACATTCACCTTAATATTCTCATTTTAGCAACACTCATCTTATCTATATATTATTTCTTAGTTGCCTAATATTCCATCCCATATAACATCGCTAGTCTAATAGTCGTTCTATGAGACTTTCTTTCTAGTCTACTGGGTACTCGTTTATCACACAGTACCCCAGACGCACTCCTCCACTTAAGCCACTATGCCTTAATTCTATAGACCACATCTGCTCAAATCTCCTAAACCGTTGTGATAATCAATCATAAATAACGAAAATGTTCACTCTTAAGTAGTTCTTGGTTCTCAATTTTCACTTCTCATATACTTCCATTGTTATTATTACTAAAATTACACTCCATGTATTCTGTCTTAATTTTATTTATCCTAAATCTTTTAGATTCAAATGCTTCTCTCCACTCTAACTTAGTATCAATTCTTTCTCTAGTCTTATCCACTAATACGATATCATCTGCAAAAAGCATACACCATGGCACATCATTTGGAATATTTCTCGTCAACTCATCCATAACTAAAGCAAAATATAAGGATTTAAGGTTGATCCTTGGTGTAACCCCACAGTAATTGAAAAATTACTTGTCTTTCCAGCAGACGATCTAATAGTGGTCACCACACCTTCATACATATCTCTAATCACATTAATGAACTCTTTTGTCACCGATTTCTTCTCTAACACCCATCAGATTATATTCCGAGGTACTCTGTCATATGTTTTTTCAAGATCGATAAAAATTATATGAATATCTCTTTTCTTTTCTCTATACTTTTCTATTACTCTCCTCAAAAGATGGATCACTTCCATTTTAGACCTACTCGGCATAAATCCAAATTGATTCTCTAACACTTTTATTATATCTCACAATTGACGTTCCATCACTCTCTCCCACACTTTCATTAGATGACACATAAGATTGATTCTTCTATAGTTATTGCAATTCTAGATATCTCCTTTATTCTTATAAATTGCCACTAAAATACTCTTTCTTCACTCCTCTAGCATTTTCTTAGTCAACAAAATCTTACTAAAATAACCTAGTCAACCAAGCAACCCCTTTTTTTACCCAAATATTTTCAAGCTTCAATAGGAATATTATCGGGTCCTAAAGTTTTATTCGATTTTCTCTTTTTAAGTGCAATCTCCACTTCAAAGTTCTTAATATTGCGATAGAACCTGTAGTCTTGATTTTCCTTATTACTAGCTACTTCCTCCTCTTTTGACCTTCCTCCATATTTCTCATTTAGCAACTTCTCAAAATAGTTTTTCCACCTCTCCTTAATCTCTTCATCATTTACCAACACCTTAGAGTCTTCACTCTTGATGCACTTAATCTGATTAAAATATCTTGTTTTTCTCTCTCTTATCTTGGCAAGTCTGTATATTCTCTTCTCACCCTCCTTACTATCTAGTCTAGTGTATAGATCATCATAGGCTTTCAACTTAGCATCTCATACTTCTTTTTTGACCTCCTTATTATCCAATCTGTAACTTTTAAGGTTTTTCTTAATTCTATCATTTTGCTACTTTTTAAAGCACTCTTTTTTTGTCTTTATTACTATTTGAACATCCTCCCTCTACCACCAAGTGTCCTTGGAGTTGAGTCCCTGTCCAAGGACTTCCTTTGAGATTCTCTTCATGCAATTGGCCATCGAGTTACATATTGTGTTAGCATCATTTTCCAAGTCCCAAGTACCTTCTATATCCATTCTATTCTTAAATATTTATAATTTATCCTTTTTTAGATCACATCATCTCGTCTTACAACGCCCATTATCATTCCTAGATTGGTATTGCCCTTTAAAGCATAAAACTAGTAGCAAGATTCTATGTTGAGACGTCAGGCTCTTTCTAGGAATCACCTCACAGTCGCTGCATTTTAGACAGTCTATTTTTCTTACTAGAAAATAATTTATTTGGTTCCTAATTAACGCACTCTTAAAAGTTATCAAATGCTTCTCTCTTCTTATACAATGTATTGGCCACCATCAGGTCAAAAGCCAATGCAAAATCTAAAATGCTCTCTACAACCTCATTTCTATCACCAAAACCATAACCACCATGCATCATTTTATAGCCTAGTTTATCGATTCCTACATAGTCGTTAAAATCTCTACTTATAACTAATTCTCTCATACGAATATCTCCTGAAATAGATTTGTATATTATTAAAATTGATGTGCATAAGCCCACAAAGGTCATGAATCACTATAAACAACCCAAGCCCATCGCTTGGAGCCCAATACATAACCCAGCTGGTGAGTTCCAGAACAGCTGGAATCCAACATGGCATAAAGAGCCAATGACATTCAGACACATGGCAGGTGAAGGACGAGCCACATCAGCAGACAAAGATCTGCAAAGTTATTGCCACTGCACATCACCATTAATGCAACCCATCACAGCGTTTATTACAACAACACCTCCCCGTCGGAACAGGACCCCCTTACCCTAAACAAGGTAAGCTACAGCATAGACTTTCGGCGAGGAGGGCAGGTCGGAAGGGACAGCAAAATGATTACCAAAGGATATAAGCAAACATTGAAGACAAGAAGAAGGTTAAGCTTTCTATCTCTAAACTCTCCTTACACCCTACTTCTCCTTCTAACTTGCTCGTCGGAGGGTTCACTGGGGGACTACCCCGTTCCCCATTGGACTTGTTTGTAGATAATCCGGTGGGCTTGATCAACTGGACGTGGACACTAAAGAGCTTAGACTTGTTCGACGCATTCACTGAGACAAACAGTATCATCAAAAATAATTTATTATTTTAAATATATAATCGTCACAATATTATTGATGGGTTGACATTTAGGTTAGCCATGAAGGATATACTTCGGACACATATATATGCTTTGTATGAGACTTGACCCCGAGGTCAAGTTAGATTTGTGAAAACACAAAAATAAAAAACCTAAAATATACATATCAATTTAAAAGGGATCACATCATTTTTATATTCATATAATTAACAAATTACTAATGAAAAAAAAAAGTGTTGCGTGAATTAAAATCTTAAGGCAATCCATTGTAATTTGTCAAAATTATGAGACTTATTGTATTTTTTTCAAACCTTATTAGAGATCAGTATAATTACCCTAGAATTTTTTATATAAAATTTTTGTTGGTACATCATTTCTCTTTCTTTGATGCCTCATTTTTCTTTTCCTTGTAGAAACACAGAAGAGAAAAGTTGTATGTGAGACTTGGCTGTTCTTTTAACAGTTCTCAAAAAAATTTCATTTTCCCCCAATTCTCTAGCATTTTCTCCAAGTTTACTTCTTTAACTTTACCATTAGAGAGTATTTGGCTGACACCATACCAGTGCTACATGAGATTCACATTTCTTTCTTCATTTTAGACTATTCGGAGTCAAACCAACTCAAGTCAGTCCCAAACAAGGTTTTAAAAAGTGGTTGTGATCGCCGTAATGATTACGGTGATGCGATAGCGATTGTAAGGTGTAAAGATTATAGTGTAATGGTTGCGATAACTGGAATCGTAATTTATTTATTTTTTTACACAATTTGAAGAAAATTTACCGATACACGCCCATATATATATATATATATATTTCAAAATCACATTTATTGGAGTTTAAAATAAATTTTAATCAATTTTTGTTAATTTTAAAGTATAATCCAATATATTTTATATTTTCAAATCACTATAAAAGAAGTTTTTTACATTTTATTTCAATAGTCAATGATTTTAAGAATAATTGATTTTAAATGTCTACAAATTATTTTTTACCAATACCTGAACTAACTGAATAAAAAATATTTACAATTATTAAAGAATTATAAAATAAAAATTGTGCCATAAATTAAAAAAATTATAAAGAAAAAAAAATTCATATAAGATTTTTTCTTTGGGCTTGGATCACTTGAGTATTTGTTCTTTTTTTTGTAAGTTTTTGTTTTTTTTCTTGAGAAAAAGAAGCTATTTAGAATATTGTAAAATAGTGTAACGATATCTAACGGACCGTTACAGCCATTACGGTACCGCTACGGCCATTACGTAACACCGAAACGACTGTTACACATGTGAATTTTCATTATACCGCTATAGCGGCCGTAACAGATAACAGTAACTACCACGACCATTACATAACGGCGTCACATAATGATTGCGACCACTTTTTAAAACTTTGGTTCCAAGACACCATCAAATATAATAAAATTTCTTACATAAAATTTCTATTCATAAATCCTTTCTTTTTTAATATCTCGTTTCTCGTCCTTTGTAGAAAAATAAAAAAGAATAGTACGTGGTCGTTCTTCTAATTTGTTTTCTCATTTCTCATTTTTTCCATAATTTTCTAACCTTTTTTCCAAGTTTACTTCTTTGTCAAAGAGGCCTCCACCACACCGGTGATAAGACTTGAACAACCTAGATTAGTTCCAAGACACCATCAAATATAATAGAATTTCCTTCATCAAATTTCTATTCGTAAATCATTTCCATTTCTTTACGCTGTGTTTGGTCGGGGGATTTAGAGAGGGATTTGGAAAATGAATGGGAAAAGGTGTGTGAAACTAGATGAAATATAGATATGTTTTATTCATATTTCACCTACCTTTTCCATTTCCCTTTCCAAATCTCTCCTCAAATCCCCCAACCAAACACAGCATTAGTGTCTCATTTTTTCCTTGCAAAAACACGGAAAAGAAACATAATAGGTGAGACTTGGTTATTCTTTAACATTTCTCATGTTTTTATTTTTATTCTTTGACTTTCTATATACACCATCAATTATAATTAAAAAATTTACATGAAATTTCTATCTATAAATCATTTGTCTTTTTATGTCTCATTTATTAATTGTAGAAGAGAAAAATAGTACAAAGAGACTTTGATTATTCTTAAATTGTTCAAGAAGCAAACTTACTAGAAAAGAAAAACGAAGGTGTGGCCTTCTGGCAAAGTGCTAGGAAATTACACCCAATGGGTCTGCTCAATTTCCTCAACCATTCCACAAGACTTTACTTGTTACTTGTTATATGCATTTCAATGAAACTGTTGAACTATTGGCAATGTCTTGGAAAAGATATCATTCTCAGACTCACCTTGTTATTCCATTTTTTCTTGACCAAAACACTCTGATAATTATTTAAAGAAAAAAAAAAAAAAAAACTTTAGTGGTTGAATTGGGCATAACCCAACAAGGCACAAATCAAATGAATGTGTAGTCAAGCCGACAGATGAGCTAGGATCAGACCTTTGCTCATATCAGCCAGACTATAGCCAGATTACATCACTTCTAATTTGCCCCCAAAAGAAACGTAATAATAGCAGACCAAAAAAAAAGGCGGTATCTTTTAAAATGGAAAAGTTAGCTTTTGAAATGGAAAAGTTAGATAATATAATTACAGTGCATTTTCTGTTTTCTTGTTCTTTTTTGTGGTGGGTTTGAAGTTAGGTTATTTAGGAAGTAGATTAAAAGTTAATTTTTAGCTTTTTTTTTTTTTTGAAAAAATATGTAAAAAAAATAGAAAGATGACATAACTTAAAAAAAATTTAAAAGCCAAAAAATTACTTTTAAACTCGTCCCCAAATATCTTATTTCCCTCTCTCTAATGTACTCTAAGTTACATGCTGTGATGAGAATTTTAAAATATAAGAATTTGGAAATGTGATTGTGAGGTTGGGAATGTATTGGGACATCAAGACAAAAATTTTAAGAATTGTGGATCTTGTGCATGGTTAGGAATTCTATGTTTTAAAATCTCTGTCATCCTATCTCTAATGTACTTGAAAATGGATTGGATTTTTCGGATTTCATGACCGAATTCTACCGTTTAAACTTCATTATTTTAGTGATGCCATTTCAGATTTTACTATAAATTTAATAGTTTTGACATATCTACCACTATACTTTACCCTACTTAATTAATGCTCTCTTGAACTATTTATATTAAAATCAGTTTGAAACAAATGCAATCAGATTTTTTGTCATCCCTATTGTTGTATAATGTGGTGAAAAGTATGAAACATCATAATTGTGAGACTGTAAGTGTATTGGAAAAAAAAAAAAATCCTTGTATCATAATACAATGTTAGACTTAAAAAGCTGTCTAGATGTAAGTTTGTATTTTATCCGGGACAAATAAGTTGGGTTAAATTCATGGGAAAGGGAAGGAAAAAGAAAATTCAAATTGTTTTTCTTTGCCTCCCCCAAAAAATTGTGGGTCTTATTATAACAATTTCTTTGAAAGAAACTTTTCTCGAATCCTTTCCGTGAAATGTACAAGTAATACGGGGAAGATTTAAATAATTTTTGTACGTAAATTTTCTTATAAATTGAACAATTAATCGAAAAAAAAAAAAAAAAGTTATTTCTTTTTTTTTTTCTCAAAAAATATTTTCATGAATATTTCCAACCAAGGACAAGCTTTGCCTGGTTAGTTTTTGATTCATTTTTAATGAAAGGTTATAGTATAGTCAGAGTGTGTTTGTTTGGACGGACTGGATGAGAAGGGATTGTAATTCATCGGACTATTAGTCCTGAGATATATTGTCCCCGGACTATTTAGTTGAACTGGATTTGTATCCTATATTTGTTTAGTCATGGGATTAGATGTCTGAATTATACTATTTTTAGTGAATCTAATGTTTGGTTGGACAGACTGGATAAAGATAATGTTCAAAAGACTATTTTACCCATGTGACATATAATTTTAAATTTGTAATCTATAATTTATAATTTATAATTTAACATCACTAAAAAATTTTAGTAATTTATAAGGCCATAATTTTTAATTTATTATTTTCAATTAAATTAAATTTATAATTTATATTTTTTATTTAATATAAATTTTAAATTAACAACACTAAAAAATAATTTTATTTAATATATAAATTTAATTTTTTAAACAACACTAAAAAAATTATAAGGCCATAATTTTTAATTTATTATTTTTAATTAAATTTAATTTTATAATTTATAATTTTTATTTTTATTTAATACATAATTTTAAATTAACAACACTAAATAAATAATTTATTTAATATATAAATTTAATTTTTTAACAACACTAAAAAAAATTATAAGGCCATAATTTTTAATTATTATTTTAATTAAATTAAATTTATAATTTATAATTTATATTATTTTATTTAATATATAATTTTAAATTAACAACACTAAAAAAATAATTTATAAATGTTCAAAAGACTATTTACCATTTTCTAATTGTTTATTAAGTAATAGCATGATGGTAAAATAGACGTTTCACACATTAGTCTGATGGGATACTAATCCCATAGAAATAATCACACCTCTCCCTTTAGGATACAATAATCCCCTCATATGAGGAACTAATAGTCCGGAGGAACTATTAATCCGGAACTAAAAAATTGAACCAAACAATAAACTATTAATCTAGATGAACTAATAATTTAATCCTATAAAATAATCCTTCAAAACAAATACACTCTCAATGTATACGCATATAACCACCCAATGTTTGTTTGAAATGAATTCAAAAAAGAAGAGGCGGAGATACTCTGAATATTGCTATAACTACCCAAATTTTGTTTTGCAATGGTTTCACAAAAATAAAAGTAGAGGTGGAGATTATAAAATGCTAGTGGGTGAAGTCAAGGCAGCCCAACATATAATGTGAAAACCCACGCGCACTTGTTTCGGAATTTATTTTTCCAGTCAAAAGTCTTATTCAAACTCCAAAATTAAAGCCATAGGTGTGTAAATATCAAAGCACCTTCCCTACTAACTTCCACCCAACTTTTCCCCTCCTTCCCACTAAAATAATGTAGTTGGATTATGAACACAAAAATTAAATATAAAATAAAATACATAATTTATATAAATATATAAGGTTTTGAAAAAAGAAAAAGAAAAATTGTTGATCGAATCTGGCTTTGAAATACAAAATGCTATTTTTTGAGAATTTTTGCACTGACATTATCTACAATAATGATATAACAATGGTCTTTTGTTAATAAACACCACATTTTATATACATTTTCTATCTATATATTATTACTCTTTAAGAAAAGGGAATTTCTATTTAGATTCAAAAATTAAACTTCGTTTGGGAAGTCAAGTTTGGGGTTTTTTTAGTTATTTTAGCCACAAAAAATAAAATAAACTTTTTATTTAATAAGACAAAGTATCACATCTAACTCATAATCATTACATTCTTCCTCTCACAAAAAAGCTAAAAAAGTCACAAGCCCTTCCCAAAAGAGACTTTTTAGCTCATACTAAAATAACTAAAAAAGTCAAAAAACCAACCCAATTCTCAACGAACCCTTACTTTCTAAAACCAGTCGCTTTCCAACGATGCCTGAATTTAAAAAAATAAACTTATATATTATTTTTCTTAAAAAAATTATATATTTATACAGCAATGATAGAGACCACTAAAAAATCTCATCACTAATAACTCTAATGAGTTGGAAAATGTAAAAAGTAAAAGAAAAAAGAAAAACACAAGAGACAACCATCAGGGAAAGCCACCTCATTAGTGCTCCATTTTTAGTACTCCCAACCATTAATCATATTTATACATATGATTGTGTGATTAATTTTTATTGGGAAAAGTTAGGAATCATAAAAAAAATTTCATGAAAATGATCATGAAAAATTTATGATCCTTGGATTACCTTGATTAGTGTGTCATGTTTTATTCTAAGTGTAATCTAAGGATCACAAAACTTTCATGATTATTTTCATAAAAAAATTTTAATGATACTTAGCATTGTTGATTTTTATATTTTAAGATATATTTGAATATAACGTGGCATTGGCCCCATTCCCATGGCCATCACCTATGGGCTATAAGCACCACCAAGCTTCCTCTCTCTCTATATATATCTCCTCTCTCCATGTCCTTCACGTCAGTCATACACTCCTCCACCCATCTCTCTCTCTCTCTCTCTGTCTCTCTCTAACCCATATTAGCAAACTCTTAGAGCAACCCAGCCAAAAAAAAAGATCAAACTACAATGGAGAGACTACCAAAATGTGAAGCAAATTATGTGCCACTCACTCCTCTCACTTTCTTGAGGAGAGCCTCGGCGGTTTATGCCAACCGGACCTCCATAATATACGCCGGAACCCGGTTCACGTGGCGCCAAACCTATGACCGTTGCCTTCGCATTGCCTCCTCTCTCCGCTCCCTCAACATTTTCAAGAACAATGTTGTATGTCTTATTTCCATATCCCGTTTGCTTCAAATTATTTGTATTTGTTGTTCTTTTTTAACAATTATTTTCGAATAAAAAAAATTCACGATGAAGATTTTTGTAATCTATGATACAAAATGATGATAAAAATATGAAATAAAAATGATAAGCTATACCATTTCTCATTTTCAAACACTCATCGTGACGTATATGATGTACCCTGTTTTTATTTCAAATCAAAATATTTATTATTGTACCACATAATTTAAAAAATGAGAAAAGTTAGGGATCATGAAATTTTTTTCATGAAAATGATTATGAAAGAATTATGATCGTTGGATTACCTTAGTTAGTGTGTGGTACTTTATTCTAGGTGTAATCCAAGAGTCACAAAATTTTCATGATTATTTTTATGAAAATTTTTTTATAATACCTAACATTGTTGTTTAAAAATACCCCTTTTGTTGGTAAATCACGTTTTTTTTTGGGTGGGGGGTTCTAGTGGGCAAGTTAGTGATATGGTTGGTTTGTACCATACAGGTGTCAGTGCTGGCTCCAAACACTCCAGCAATGTATGAGATGCATTTTGCAGTGCCCATGGCTGGTGCAGTGCTCAACACCATCAACACCAGGCTAGATGCTAAAAACATAGCCACCATTCTCAAGCACTCCGAAGCCAAGGTCTTCTTCGTGGACTACGAGTATGTCCCCTTGGCCCGTGACGCCCTCCGGCTACTGATGGCCGACTTGCAGACTTGTGCGGTTGCAGCCGAATTATCCATGCCACTGGTCATTGTCATCGACGACGTTGACTCACCCACCGGTGTCCGTCTAGGTGAGCTTGAATATGAACAGCTAGTCCAGAACGGGAATCCGAGGTTCGTTCCAGACGAGATCGAGGATGAATGGGACCCGATAGCCCTGAACTACACGTCCGGGACAACATCGGCTCCCAAGGGAGTTGTTTACAGCCACAGAGGTGCTTACCTAAGCACTCTTAGCCTGATTCTGGGATGGGAAATGGGGAGTGAGCCCGTTTATCTATGGTCGCTTCCCATGTTCCACTGCAACGGTTGGACGTTCACGTGGGGAGTAGCCGCAAGAGGTGGGACCAACGTGTGCATACGCAACACGACGGCCCACGAGATGTATAACAGCATAGCCCTCCACAACGTGACCCACATGTGTTGCGCGCCAATAGTGTTCAACATCCTCCTCGAGGCCAAGCCACAGGAGTGCCGCAAAATCAGCACCCCAGTCCAGATCCTGACGGGAGGGGCACCGCCGCCGGCTGCACTACTGGAGAAAATGGAGGCGCTGGGGTTCCACGTTGTCCATGCGTATGGTCTGACAGAGGCCACAGGGCCTGCCCTGGTGTGCGAGTGGCAGGCCAAGTGGAATAGCCTGCCGCGGCAGGCTCAGTCAAAACTGAAAGCGCGACAGGGGGTTAGCGTCCTGACGCTTGAAGATGTGGACGTCAAAGACCTGAAGACGATGCAGAGCATGCCACGCGACGGCAAAACCATGGGCGAAATCGTCCTCCGGGGGAGTGGAATCATGAAAGGCTACTTCAAGGACGAAATCGCAACCTCCAAGGCCTTCCACAAGGGATGGTTCGTCACCGGCGACGTCGGGGTTATCCACCCGGACGGCTACCTCGAAATCAAGGACCGTTCCAAGGACGTCATCATCTCAGGAGGCGAAAACATCAGCAGCGTAGAATTGGAATCCGTGCTTTACCGCCATCCCTGCGTGCTCGAGGCTGCAGTGGTGGCAATGCCGCACCCCAAGTGGGGGGAGAGCCCCTGCGCCTTTGTCACCCTTCAAAAGGACTCCTCCTCCACCGAGGCCGATATCTTGGCGCATTGCCGGAAAAACCTCGCCGGATTCATGATGCCCAAGAAAGTCAAGATCATGAATCAGCTACCCAAGACTGGGACTGGAAAAATTCAAAAATTCGAATTGAGGGAATTGGCAAAGTCATTTGTTGTAACAGATCAACCGTCAGATCAACCCACCAAGAAATCGGGCCACGTTAAGAGAGAACAACCGGGTGGCCGGTACAGAGATCAACCTCATGAACAAATTCTGGCTATCTCTCGGCTTTGAAGTTGATATACTTATTATTAATTATTGTTATATTTTTATATATTGTATCTGTAGTATTGAGGATATGATGATCTTTATAATAAGTTATTATGTACATAACTTATTGGGTGTGTTGATTGACGGACTGGATAAGGGGGGATTAGAATTTTATGGACTTGAGTCCTGGGACTGTGAATACCCAGACTATTTGGTTGGATTGGATATATATCCTGTGTTTGTTTTTTCATGGAATTAGAGTCTGGAAAGGACTATATACCCCGGACTATTTGGTTGGATTGGATATGTATCCTGTGTTTGTTTTTTCATGGAATTAGATGTCTGGAACGGACTATTTTTAGTGAATCCAACGTTTGGTTGGACGAACTGGATAGGATAAATGAACAAAAGACTATTTTAACCATTTTTCAATTGTGTACTAAGTAATAGCAATATTAAACATATCTTTAATATTTTTAATTATTTTAGTTAGATTAAATAAAAATTTATTTTATTTTATTTTTACACAATTAAATAAATTTATTTTTTTAAAAATTAAATAATAAATAAATAAAATATCAATAAAAATTTATATTATTTTTTTAATTAAAATTTTAAATAAATTTGTTTTTAAAAATAATAATAATTAAACAATGATTAAATAAAACATCTATTAACATTTAAATAATGAAATTAAATAAAATATAAACAAATTTTAAAATAAAACATCAATAAAATATCTATAAAAAATTATTTTAAAATAAATAAATAAAACATCAATAAAAAGTTAAATAAAATTATTTATTTTTTAAATTGAGACATTTAAATTTTATTAAATTTTACTAAATATAATACATAATTTAAATAGTAGAGGTCAAAATGGTTCATTTCACCACCTATCCCAACAGTAAATAACCCCCAAAATTGTCCTACACCCCCCCTAGGATAGTATAATCCCCATATAGGGGATAAGGAGTCCGGCCGGACTCCATGTCCAGCGGACTAAAAAAAAACAAACATCGGATTGGATTTACTGTGCAGATTAAATCCGCACAGTAAATAATCCCCCCTTATCCCCCAATCAAACACACCCATTATATATGTGTTAAGTGAAGGATTATCAATCCTTTCTATTTGTTTTTTTGGTTGTCAAGAAGAGAATGATTATTATCAATAACATTAATTCAAGTACTTCAGCTTTCCTCTGTGGTTTATAAGTATGGCTTTCTTACGCTATGTTTCGTTGAAAAATTTGAAAAAAGATTTAAAAAGAAAAAAATTAAATAAAATATGAATAAAGTATACTTATATTTTATTTAATTTCACATTTTTTTTTCTTTCTCTTTTTCTTTCAAAATCTCTTCTCAAATTTCCTAATTAATCAAACTTAACATAAAAAAATATATATATATCTTTTAATTTCAGTTTAAAGTAATAGAAAAAATAGATAAATTATTTAGTTGGTAAAGTATTCAACTTATATCCCACATTTCGATACCAAAAATAGGAACTATAAAAGTTAAATATTGTTATATTAAAGAATATACGAAACAAAACAAAACATAATTTTAAATTCGCTGAAAAATGTTCAGTTAAACTAATTTACAAGATTTTGACTCATAAGAGTCATTATTGAATTGAAATATTAATAAAAATTACAATTCAATTTAATTTAATTTTTATTTGATGGTAGGATTAAAAATTAGTACGATTGCAAAAGATATATTTAAATATAAGCTAAAATTAATTGATTATTATCTTTATGGTTATGAATTTAATTTTATTAAAAAATAGTCATATGCTTTCATAAAATATGGAAATAAAATTATATTAAGATACACACAAAAAGAAATATAGAGAGTGATAGAAAAAGAAATGAGAGAAATGTGAATAAGGCTTCGTTTGGCATAAAGGGTTTAGGCTAAATAGTCACAAAAAGATAAAATAGAACAAAAAGTCAATAAAATAAAATATCGCATCTAAATCATAATCATTTCATTTTTTCTTTCACAAAAGTCAAAAAACTCATCTCAAACGAGACTTTTTAATCCTAAACTAAAATATTCAAAAAGCAAAAAAGTCAAAAATTCAACTCACATAATATTAGTTGTCATCAATTGAGTAATAATTATTTGTAAATAAATGAAACAATTATAAATACTCATATAAGATGTGATATAAAATAGTGATCACTTAATTAGAATTTTTATTTTTTAGGTCCTTATAATATAATTAGATTGATCTAAAAAGTCTTTTTTAAAAACATTAAAAAATATTTAAATAAGTTCACGAAAGACAAATAAAAATTCAAAAAAAGTTTTTATTTTTTTAAAATTTTTTAGTGGACTTTTCTTTCAGTTTTTTTGGATAAATTACACTTACACCCCTTAAGATTTAGATTTAATACATATCATCTTCTAATGTTTGAGATATTACACTAACTCCCTTATTATTGTAATTATTTAGACGGAATGAAGACATTGAACTCATGCACTCTCTCTTTTCTTTCTTTATTTTACTTCCTCTTTTTTTTTTTTTCCTTTCCTTTGCGTTACTTTTTTTTTTTAATGTAATTTCTTCTATTTTTCTACTAAGAGTTGTTGTCTTTTTATAAAAGTAGGAGGTTTGTAAAATAAGACTATTAATCACAAAAGTGAGAATGTAATTTTCAGAACGTCAAGAAATAAAATGTAATTAGACCAAATCTCAAGAAATGTCAGTATAATTTATCCCCTGTTTTTTTTTTTTACTTACTTTCTGATCCATCTAATCGAATACAATAGAACTAAAAAGTATAAGATTTATAAAAAAAAATTAAAATTAAAAATTTATTAAAATCAACAAAAACCACACTAAAAAAAGTCAATTCCAAATACATATTTTTCCATATTCACTAATAATCAACTAATTAAACTCATGTTTCTATATCAACTCGATTCTCCAATTAAATGGGAGTAAACGCCTACAAAAACACTGCTCGAATTTAAGAAAAAATCACTTGGATTTATTAATAGTTTATTTAATTTAGAGTTAATTACTTAAAAGTCATATTTACAAATATTAGGTAGTTCAGGTCATATTTAAGAGTTTTTGAATCAATAAATTTTTTTGATAAAACTGAGAATATTATCAGTTTTTTTCAATTTTTAAAACTAAGAACATTATCAATTTTACATAGTAATATTTCATATAATTGTTTTACTAACTGATAAAAAAACATAGTGTGAGATTAAACGTTTTTGCTCTTCTATTTATTGGTTTGATTCAACTACCCGATAAAATCGAAAACATTATCAGTTTTTTCTAATTTTAAAACTGATAATATCATCAGTTTTTTCATTTTTAAAGCTTTTTTTTTTTTCTTTCCAGTTTTTCACATTGATGTTCCAATATCATGTTCCTTTATAGACACAAAATTTTCAGTTTTGCACAAAAAATAATTTAATTTTTTCAATTTTTTCAAAAAAACACATTAATTTTTATTTCATATAAATTTTTTTTTTTTTCAATTTGAAAGTTGATATTTTAAAATTTTGAAAATCAAAATAAATGTCAAATCATCATGTTCCTTATAGATAATCATAAATGATGAATATAATTTTTTTAAGGATAATTATGACTATTAAAAATTTAATGAAACTTGAACGTCTAAAAAATTTTAATTAAAACTTAATAGAATATAAATTCATAAATTAAGGCTTATGTGCAAGTGTCCTTAATTTATTTCTTAGGGGTGTTTTGGAAAGTTGGTAAAAAGCTGGCTTTTAACTTTTTACCAAGCTTTTTAGCTTTTTGGAAAGTGATTTGGGAAGTTGATAAAAAGCTGACTTTTGACTTTTTAGTTTAATATTTGTTTATGGTGTCAAATCAAATTAAAATGACTAAAATACCCTTACCCAACATAAGAAATTTATTTTTTTATTTTTTTGTCATAGGTCCCAATTTGTAATTTCACATTTACGTTTTTATAACTTCCCAAACTAATTTTGTTGCGTTTTTTGACACTTGCATTTTTGGACCAAAGATAAAAAAACGTGACTTTTTATTTTGGTTCCCAAAACGGTAAGGGTTGGTTTGGGATATTCTAAAAAAGTGCACTTTTTTACTTATTGGCTTATATAGGTTGGGTTTGGGTTGGGTTTGATATGATATGTTAGAGAGGTGATGTAATTTAAATAAGATGATGTGACTTAAATAGGATAGTGACTTTTTGACTTTTTATATTATTTAATAGATGCCAAACTTGACCTTAGTCTGGAAGACAGCAACGCATCTCAACTGTGAGGCTATTTCTGTTCCAGGCTGGTGACAACCATTGGTAATGGTCAGTTTGTCTGGACGAAGATTGGTAATGGTCAGTTTGTCTGGACGAAGATTGGAGGACGAATAATTTTTAGAACTTGGTATACTAAAAAAATAAAACGTCAATACAAAAAACAAAACAAAAAAATTGTGATTAATGAAAATATTAAGTTTATTTAGGCAAAAAAAAATTTCCCTTTTGCATTGTGAAAACTATTTTTGGATTGAAGTTTTAGATTGAAATCTTATCGATGACACCATAGTATCACCGCCACCACTAGCACATAATTTGAAACGTGGCAATCAAACATTAAAAACTCATTTTTTACGCGTTCATTTTTTACTATATTACTTATTTGGGTTTAGTTTATTTCAAGTTGTCATTTTAATTTAAGAGAGCGTTTGAATTTAGTAGATCCATTTTTAGATTGATTTCAGTGATCTGAACTGTTCACATTTTAAGATTGGTTAAGTAAAATATTCACGTAAAAAATTAAAATGATTAGACATTGGTAGCTATATGTTTGAATCATATCTGTTTTAAAAAAATAGACGACAAATATAATTTCAAGAATAGCCATTCATTTTTTGTAATACAAATTTTATTAAAACATATAGCTATCGATATTCGATCATCTTGATTTTTTTACATGAATATTCTACTTAACAAATCCTAAAAAATGAACAGTTTGGATCACCAAAATGTCCCAAAATGGGACTACCAAGCTCAAACGCTCTCTTAAGTTGAGATAGCCAATTTGAAAGAAGCCAAACCCTCACTGTGATGCAATCAATTTTCATATCAATTTTTGGCTATTGAATCTATTCACAATAAGTATTTTGGGATCTTTTTGTATTTTTGGGTCAAATATACAGCGTTAGTATATTAGTATAGTTAAATTACAACTGAAAAGTTCGTCGATACTCCATCAGCTCGAATCGCTGACCTCTCACTAACCACACCTTAAGGTATGACTACAAGACTATTGAGCTACACGTCAATGTCTTTGAAGTATTTTGGGATCATAATTTGATTTATTGATGTGAAAAATTTGATTTTGTTAAACTTCAAGCTAAACTTGACACAAAATTTTTAACTAGCTCTTTTTCATTTTTTTCAGAAGTACTAATGAAACTGTTTTAAGTAGAGTTTTACAAAATAGTCAAGTCCAATGAACTGGGTTTGTTTGGCAATGATTTTGGCTTTTTGATTTTTTTTTTAACTTTTTTAGCTTGAAACTTTTTTATTTGTTTGGTTTTCTTACTTGGCTTTTTTAATTTTTTGGCTTTGGAATAACAAACTTTTTTGTTGACTTTTTAACTTTTTTGATTTTTTTTTGTCCATATGTAATTATTTAGCCCAAAATGTTTACCAAACGGGCTAAAAACATCAAACAGCCAATCAATCGCAGATGTTCTTAAGTTGCATTTAGGGTTTCAACTCAAGCGCATCCAACTAGGTTAGGGATCTGTTTAAATTTAGCAAGAATTTGTTCAAGTTGGACCTCTCGGCTGAATTGGTTTGTTTAACTCCAAGCTCAAGTTTATCTCAAAAAAGTTGAGTTAGGCTTGGCTAGCTGAATTCTATAAAAAAATAAAAAAATATATTTAAATGGAGTACTGATTGTTGATTATATCAATAAATAGATATGCCTCATAGTCTAAACTCGATGATAACGGGCTGGGCTATATGGAGGTGGATTGGACCTTCTTCCTCGTCATCTCCTGCAAACAATTCTTTGAAAACACTAGGCGGCATTTCTTACAAGGACTCTCTGTTTAAGTTAGAAAAACACTTGAGGCAGAGAAGACAATGGAAGTTTGAAAAAGAATTTGGAAAAAGACGTGTAAAATTAGGTGAAAGTAAGTATATTTTATTCACATTTCACTTATATTTTTCCTTTCACTTTCTTTTTCCAAATTTTCTAACCAAAAACAAAAATAAAAATAAAAACAAAAACAAAACAAGACGTGACAGGTATAGTGGTTCATGAAAAGAGCTGAATGCACCAATTATCTATTCAACAGTAAAAAATAATAATAAATAAAATGAAATGAAAAGAGGATATGACCAACCCAGATGCTAAAAGAGACATCTCACACCAGCCTATAAGTATGACCAACTTCTCAAACACCCATTTTAATGAATGTAAGCTGTGACCAAACTATGGGAGCAAGATTCTGAAAAGCGGTTGCGGTCTTTGTAACGGTGGTAGTGACGCGGTTGCGGTTGCGGGGTGTAAAGGCCGTAGTGTAACGGTTGCGGTAACCGGAACTGTGAATTTTTTTATTTTTCGCACAATTTGAAAGAAACTTACCGATACGCATATTTTTTTTCCATGATCATATTTATTGGGTTAAAAATAAATATTGATCAATTTTTGTAAATTTTTAAGTATGATCCAATATATTTCATATTTTTAAATCACTATAAATTGAGTTTTTTACATTTTATTTTAATAATTAATGACTTTATATTTTACAAAAAATTAATCACTAACTATTATATATAAGATAAATAATGACAAAAGTAAGAGAATAAATAAGACCTTAAATATATATATATACATATTTTAACCAAGCCAAATAGATAATGACCACACTTATTATTATTATTATTTTCAAACAATATATAGATAGACACACATAAACAAAATGATTTAGTGATAGTAGCTAAATAGAATAGCATAGGTCTTATAGTTTCAACAAATCAATAACATGTTCTTCATCTTTCCTCTTCTCTCTCTCTATCTCTTGCTCCTCTATTTTCTCTCTTTATCTTCCCTCTTCTCTCATTTTCAATTTTTTTTGGTTTGTTTTTTCGAAAGAAACAGTTTGGAACCGTTACGTAACGGTGTGTAACAGGCCGTTATGGCTGTTACGGCACCGTTACGACTGCTACGGCAGCTGCTACGGCCGACACACCTATGAATCTCAATCACACTGCAAAAGCGGCCGTAACAGGTGGCGGTAACCACCAAAACCGTTACGTAGACCGCTTTTTAAAACCTTGTATGAGAGGGTTACATGGAGGGAACCATTCATTGCCCACTCACCCCCCAACAAGACAATTTTTTCAAACATCCATTGTTGTATTGTATGAAACAAATTACAAATATCTTTAAAATTATATAAAATAAAACAAATCTGGCAACGAACCTAAAAATGGTTCTATGTAGTGACTCTTACTCAACTAGCTATTATCTCGTCAATTCACTCCAAGCCAAGACAATGATCAGGGTGGCCCTAAGCATAGAGGTGCGCAAGGTTGTTGATTAGGACTTTGAAATTTTAGCTAAAATTTAAAGACTTCCCCAAAAATAAGGCCCCTTCAAAAATAAAAAAATAAATAAAATTTTGTTTATCTATTAAGCCTCAAATAAAAAAGGGTTCAATCCTAGATAACGTAAGTTTAATTAGTAATTTTACTACTAAAAATGTTAGTAAAATAATGTCAAGTGATACTTTGCTAAAATTTGTTCGATTTTTATTCGGTATTGTTATAGTATTACTTGTGCAAATAAATTTTGGTAATTACATATGGAAGCAAACTTTATTATTATTATTTTTTATAAACATATGAAGGACTTCATGTTAGAGCTTGCCTAACTCAATATTGGCCCAGATAAATTATCACTTCAATTCATGCAATATATAAGACCCCCCCTCAAAAAAAAAGCATGAGCTCACCCCATTATACAATGCCCCAATATCTCAAATAGTCATTATAGTGCTGTAGAAATTATTTGTCTTACAGAACACTCTATTGCAAAAATTAGGTGATTGCTTTCTTAAGATCAATGTTTAGTTTGATTTTCAGAAAAAAATAAAAAAATAAAAAAAAAATAAAAAAATAAAAATTAATTTGGTAAAAAAATAATAAAAAAAATAACACATATCATTTTTATATAATTTTATTTTTGGGAGGCCAGAAATAATTTTTAAAAAATAAAAAATATATATGTTTTTTATATTTATTTTTATCAAATTAGTTTACATTTTTTTTCAAAAAAATTTCTGAATTTTTTTTTTTTTTTTTTTTTTGAGAAAACCAAACAAGCCCAATGTCTTCATAATCTATATGAAAAATAAATAAATAAATAATAATAATAATAATAATATAATAATAATATAATAATTCAGTGATGTTTTTACAAAATAATTATAAATTTATAAAATAAAATAAAAAAATGAAAGGCTTTAAAAACTTACACTTTGTAATTCCCCTTATTTAAAAAGGAAAAGATTGTTCCTCATAACAATGTATACAATTTACTACAAAGAAGTCTTTTCACTGTATGTAAGGCACACATTTTTCATAAAGAAATGCTATTTATTAGTATGATTCAAATTATTGAAACTTTGTTTTGGTCAAACATGTGAATGAACTACATCCACCTCTTCGATTGATTAAAATGTGAGATGGTCCATTTAAAACAACCAACTCAATCTATTTAAATAAAGGAAGAACGTGACATTATTTATTCAGCAATGCTAGGTATCATGAAAAGTCTTTCATGAAAATGATCATGAAAGATTTATGATCTTTGGATTACATTTAGAATAAAACACCACACATTAATCAAGGTAATCTAAGGATCACAAATCTTTCATGATCATTTTCATGAAAAAAAATTCATGATCCCTAACATTTCTCTTATTTATTTGCATAGCTTAACATGACAAGTAAATAAATAAATGAGTTAATTATATCAAAACTTCTTCAATAATTAATGTATATTACCTTATCGACCTTCATCTATAAATTTGTATATTTTGATCTCTCTCAACAATAAAAATGATACAAATGTCTCCCTTATAGAGAGGTGAAAGTAGCGACTATCAAAATGTACAAATTCATAAAAAGAAATAGAGAAAAATAACATTTGTTAATTATTGTACATTTCTAAAAACATGTTTGTAAACATGATACCTAATATTGTAAAAGACATAAGTGAAATCCTCCCTAACACCAATTGGTTATAGGAGAGATGGTAAAATTGGGTCCGACAATGGTATTATAACCAAGTTATCATGGGGTTCGAATCCCGAAACAAGTATCATAGTAAGAAGAAATTGCTGGTACATAATACTACTCTTTACAATCACTCTAAAACCAAGGATGTGAGATGCGATACCAAATACACTAAAAAAACAAAATGGAACTTCAATAATTGTATGATACCAAATACACTAAAAAAACAAAATGGAACTTGAATAATTGTATGCAATGCTACATGGAATTTTCACACACTTGAATAATTGTATGCAAACAAAATGGAACTTGAATAATTGTATGCAATGCCACATGGAATTTTCACACTTGTCTCTATCCCACCTTTATGTTAGTTGATTTTGTAGTGGCAAATGATTATCATCAAATTAAACAGTAGAAAGCATTTTGTTTTTGTAGTAATGCCACAAATTCAGAAAAATTATTTATCTATACTATTATATATGTGAGCACATGACTTGATATCTAATAGTTTATTTCAAAAATATTTATAAACAATAATGCGTGGCTAAAATTTATTTTAAGTATAAATCTTACTATATAATAATTAAATGTAAATCATACATTATTTTTTGAGATAAAATTCTTGACAAATTTTCATGATTAATATCTTTTGTGTTATTTTTGAGGTCTAATCTTTGCAACATATTGGTGGATTTTTGTGAACCAGAATTTGTGGGCCAATTGGGAAAAGTTATTAAATTTTCTAAAGGAAAATTGATTGCAGAATGGGAAAACAAAACAAAAACCATGATATGAAAGGGGCCCAATTTCACCATTTGTACAATTTCGAAAGGTGCATCCTCGGCAATACCACTATCCATCTTTCATAGGTCTTGTCCTATTCTAAAGTTGGAAAAAAGTAGTTACTAATCTAATCTTGGAATCCTAGTTGGATCTTGGATTGACAAATAAAAATAAATAAATAAATTATATAGTTAATCCTTTTCATTTAACCAAAATTTTACTTCCCATAATGTTGATTTCATTCATTGAAATCCTATTCTTTCAATTTCTTCTTAAAAATAACATAAATTTTTATTTTTTCATCTGCATGATGTTGTTCATAATTTTTTAATTTGGACGGTTTGGGCACAAACATTTGTATTCTCATACTTATTCATATTTTTAAGTTTAACTGATTATTTTTTTGGAGTTTATTTTTAACATCTTTTCATGATCGGGTAATAATGGTGTAACATTACTAATTTCCATTTTTTATCTCAATTCAGGGTAATCTACATCACAATTATGACATCTAATGTGTATATTAACTACTATAATTATGATTTTACAGAAGTTAAATTAGAATTAAACAGAATGTTATATTCTTTTGTTTGATTCATTTGCATTTGGAAAATTTTAATATTTCCAATCCTCTCATACTTTTATAATCCCAGGTTATGTTTCATTAAAATAATTAACAGTAAATAATTCATGAAATTAATATAAGATTGGTCATCCAACTGGATAAGTGGGATACATAATCCCCTCTTATTCACTTTTGTTTTGCAATGGATATTAAAATATATAATCTCAATTATATATTTATTTTGCATTATTATTTGTAAGATTAATATTTTATCAATTTTGTTTGATCAAATGTCCATCAAAATCTAAACTAGATATTAAAAATTAGGATAAAATACTAGAATGTGAGTCTCAAGAATTAATAATAATCATAGACCCTTAGAATTCTAAATTTCTGTTCCTTCAGATTTTTAAGATATTTATATGCATAATGCCCTATTTCATCGCTTAACCAACATTTACAATTAATTTTTATTATTATTTCTTTTTGAAGTCTAAGGGTTTTTTTATTATTCCTTTTTGGAATTCTCTCTACATCTCCATTGTGTAAACACGTCTAAGAGACTATAATAGAGCTTAAAATTTTATCATAAAGATTGACAGTTCTAATTTTAAAACTCTAAAGAGAGTTTAATGATGTGGCAAGGAGTGGGACTCACATATATTGTGATGTGTCTGCCTATTTATTTTTATTTTTATTTTTTTCCCCTCTTACCACATCATTAGATCTCTTTTTAGAGTTTCAAAATTAAAACTCTCTATTATTGTTGTTTCAATATAAGGTGTCAAAGAATTAAAACATAAATTCAAAAAACAACTAGCAAATGATAAAACTTCAAAGCAACAAGGGTTGAGGAGGTCTTACAGAGCCCCCCCAACCACATGTTCCGCTCGGATGATGTTACAAATAAAAAATCATATAAGATTTTTTATAAAAATATCAAGAAGATTTTGGGCAAAGATCATCAAAAAATTGAAATCAATTGAGAGGTTGGACCCCTTATAAATTCTTGGCTTTTGACTACTTTGTCTTTTCCTTTTTTATTCAAAATCATGATTATCAATGTCGTACTCACCAAGAGATATAAGAACTAGTGATGATACGTTTTGGTGAACTATTTTGAATTTATTGTTATAAAAGCATGTGAGACCATAAAATATTCTCTCGCATGGATGTTGTTAGTGAGATTCAACAAAGACAGCTTCATGAACTTGCAAGAGATAAATCTGGTTGATGCCACCCAACCGGGGTTATTGGCCGGGGACACTCCAATGATGAGGTTAGAATCCATGAATGAAGAATCAAGAATAGTAAAGTGTGTTTGTGCGCTGTGTGGAGCAGAAAGAGATCATACCATATGTCACGAGGTGCCTTCCTTTTATAGACGGGGGTAGGCCAAATAAGCCCAATAGTTGGGCCCTTGGCAGGCCTTATTTGGGTTAGCCTAATAAGTTGATATATTTTTTTTTTTTTTGGCTCCTACAATTGTCCCAAAACTTTCATTGTCTTTGGTAGAAGGAATAAGAGTTTTTATTACCGAGTTATGCTGTTCAAATAGATGTTAGGTCCTTTGACAAAGAATACATTTGATAAATGAATAACATAAATGAATGAATGGCTGGATGAATACATGTATGTATAAATGTATGTACAAATATATGTATAAAGAGGAGAAAGGTAAGCTAAAGCCCAGTGAATAATACTATCTTTATAACAATGGGTCACGGTATTATAACCCCAGCGTAAGGGTATAGGCCGCGGTATTATAACCCAAGGCAAGGGTGTAGTATATTGCCAAGTGCAAAGATTGCTTCCAAATATGGACTTTCATGCCGAGCTAGAAATATTTCTATATGCCGAGCACGGAAATGATTGCCTGAACCAAATAAGACAGATTAAACAAGGTAGATATATCAGCCAAAAGATGGACCACGGTATTATTACCCCCGAGTGAGGATGTAGACCTGCGGTATTATAACCCTCGGGTGAGGGTGTAGGCCTGCGGTATTATTACCCCCAGGCGAGGGTGTAGGCCTTTGCTGATGGCGCTCCATGCCGAGTGCGAAGATTACACTGTACTTGAAGACTTATGTTAATTTTAAGTGGCGATATATTGGGCCGACTATTTAATTGCCGAGTTGCTCAGTTTGCGTTTTGCTCAGTTTGCGTTTAGTCCAATGTAGACTTGCCCCATTGCTTTCGAAGGATAGGTGTTAGTCGGAAGAAATGCAGATTCCCATTGCCCTATGTTACAGGGAAGATTCAGCTTTAGTAAAATGATGGCGCACAAAAATATGCAAACTGCCGACTGCCAAATGCTAGCGGCCGACTGCCAAGTGTGTAATGTATTGCCCCAAAACTAGCGCTTCCTTAGAGCGGTGTGAAAAGGAGCAAGAGTGTGTAACTCAAGTAAATGTCGTTGTTTGTACCAAGTTGGCCGAGTATGCATGCATATCAAAGGTGTCGAGATGATGATCGGTTGATGTACCCCAATTGGAAAGCGGAAAATTGATTGATGTCCCAGTGAACAATTGTTTTGCCAAATAATGTTGTTAGGCGAATAAAATTGCCGAATACTGTGGCCAATGTTGTTGCATAAAATTTTGACAATGCATAAAGTTGACCAATAATGTTGTTTGGCCGAAGAAAGTTGATGCACGACCGAATAATGATCATACATAATGTTGAATTAATAATGGTGCCGAATAATCTTGCCGAGTAAAATTGATGCACTGCCGAGTAACTAGTGTCAAAACATTGGTGTCCGTTTCATATATAATGTGATTTTGCTAAAAAGTTGGTCGGCTACACTTGGGTCGGTGATTGTGCCGATCTTTTGGTCAGCGATTTTTCTTAGTTTCCCGGTGTGTCGGCATCCCTTCGGAGTTGGATTTGCTAAGAACTTGGTTAACAATAGTTGTCAATTTATTGAAGTTGAGTTTCTTGCCCAACGTATATTTGCCCCATTGCTTTTGAATAAGATTTGTTGTTCGGAAGAAATAAAATTGACTTAGGCCAAAATTACCGAGTGGGCTGATAATAATTTGAAACGGAGTCCGTGCCCCTGTTCGGTGTTGTGGTGATATGTGAAGTGAGCCATTGCGCTCAATTCTTTGTATAAAAATTTTTTTATTTTTTTATTTTTTTGAATTTGAAAATTTTGTCCGTACGGATGGGCCCGGAATGCATCAAATAAGCTAGAAACGAATAACGGATCATTGGAATCGGACCTCTGAAGGCGAAAGTGCAGCCAAAAATAAGTCAAACGGCTCAAATTGGTGAAGAATTGAGCTCCACAAAGCACTGGATAAGTTCTCGGCTTGGCTTGGTGGCTTTAGCAAAAAATAAAAAATATAGAAATATGGTGCTAATAAAACTTGAACCCTTGCCTTTAAAAGGAAGAAAAAGTATTGAACCATCATGCCAAGACAAAACCTTATGTTTGTAATCAACAAAGTTTACATTTGAATGTGATTGTTTAGCTATTATGAGATGTAGCTTAGCCACAACGCACCGAATAATTTCTTTTGTTTTCCATCCAGCCTCTGGTGTCTTCTTCGGCGAAATATGTGATTTTCTAAGCAAATTTCAATTGGCTCGTACGGTTTCGTTTTAGCTCCGATTTCGACGCAGTTTGTTGCGTTGGACTCATCTCAATAAGTACTTCACATTGGTATGGTCAAAACTTGAGTTTGACAGCTTTTGAAATTTCAGTTTTCGGCACGTGTGAGCCGTTTCACAACTTTCGGCAGACTTGGATTGCTTCTTGACTTCTCAGGTTGGTGGGTTTGGACTCTTTGAGCCGATACGAATCCTGTTGTATGTTCAAATGTGGATTTCGGCTAGCCGAGATACTAATTCTATGCTGAGATATTAGTGCCAACTAAGTTACAACGTTGCCGAATATTATTGCGGAAGAATATTGTACTGTAGTCAAAGAATGTGCTGAATAAGAAATGTTGGGGAGTAATTGTTGCCGAATAAATTGTCGAAACCAAATAATATTTCCAAAGCCAAGTTGATAATATGACACGCCGAATTGCAGAGGATAGCAATGTGATGATATTTAGTGTACAATTCAAAGTTGATAAGCAATGCTGAAGCGAAATAATACTCCGAAGCCGAGTAAATAATATGTAGAATGATATGCCGAATTGCAACAGTAATGATTTGCAGAGTTGCTAATATGCCGAGCAAGTTGCCAAACAAGCCGAATAAGTTGTCGAAGCCGAATTGATAACATGTAGAATTAATGTAGATAACACACAAATAAAAATTGCTGAATAAACCAATAAGTTGCCGAACTGCTTGTCGACAATATGTCGAATAAAAGTTGCTGAATAAGGTGCAATAATGTGCCCAATATGCGCCAATACTGTGCCGAATAATGGTTATTTTGGCTCAAATTTTGGTTGCCAAGAATGTGCCAAATAATGGTTGCTTGAGCTTAGAAATTTTGATTGCCAATAATATGCCGAATAATTCCAATAGTGGGTATGGTTGCCAAAACAACTTAGATACAAAAATTTATTAAGGAAAGACGTGAGCCATTTGTTTCTTAATTGGGGAGCCACAAAGCATAATTCCTTAATTCAATAACATGTATGTTAGCAAGAATCAATTTTAAATAAACTCCTATGAATAAATAAATAAACAATTCTAGAAGTAGGTTCGGCCGAGCAACCATTTGTATAATGCCGAAAAGAAACTTCCATAAACAAAAATGTGAAACCCAATTTTAGAGAGAGAAAGTGAAAATGCTCAAGTAAATTCAGGAGAACTGCATCTAAATGTATAAAAAAATCTATAATTGGGGCAACTATTGATCAAGAATACTATGCTTGTTTTTGCTAATGATATTCCAACAACAACCCACCACAAAATTGATCAAGAATACTATAGATACAGAATCAAGTTGAAGCAGAATTAAAGAGACCCAGCCGTGGGCCCTATTACTTGGGATTGATTTTGCTTTTGTAGAAAGTGCACTAACCTCAATGCAACCAATATATGTTTAGTTACAGCAATATGTTTGTTATGTTCTTCGTTGATCTCATTCAGTCGTTCCCACAGACAGCGCCAATTGTGAAACTATGAAATATCCTCTCACATGGATGTTATTGGTGAGATTCAACGAAGACAACTCCATAAACCTGCAAAAGATAAATCTAGTTGATGCCACCCAACCGGGGTTACCGGCCGAAGACACTCCGATGATGAAGTTAGAATCCATGAATGAAGAATCAAGAATAGTAAAGTGTATTTGTGCGCTGTGTGGAGCAAAAAGAGATCATATCATATGCCATGAAGTGCCTTCCTTTTATAGACGGGGGTGGGCCGAATAAGCCCAATAGTTGGGCCCTTGGCAGGCCTTGTTTGGGTTAGCCCAATAAGTTTATATATATTTTTTTCTGACTCCCACAAAGCAAATTAACATTATCAACTGTATCAATTACAGAATAAAACTCATTTTTTACCCATCTGTTTAACGTGTTGAATTTTTTTTTCGAAAGGGAGGGTGAAAGAGTAGGTTGAGGGCGTGGTGGTTGGGAGAGAGAGCGAGCAATAGTAACACATTTTTTAACCAATGTGTGTGGAGAGAGAGAGAGAGAGAGAGAGAGAGAGAGAACAAATGTGGTGACATTTCTTGAAGATTGAAGTAGAGAGTTAAACATACACGTAACAATACATGGATGAGAATGGAATTATTACAATTTCTTCTCTATATTAATCCACACAATTTAATCACACACAACAACTAAACATTTACAGGGTTTCAACAGTGGTATTCACCATGAGGATTTTTCGCACTTCCACTGTAAATAGCAAATTCTTCCTGCCCAGAAAAAAAATGCAATATCCATCACATTAAAACCCAGAAATAATAATAATAATAATAATATAATAATAATAATAATAATAATAATAACAAGGTTATAAGCGTTCACAACACTATTAATTGGCTTTTAAGATTCAAGTACTTAAAGACAAGTGAAGAGAAAAGCGAATGAAATTGAAACAAAAAATTTCACTTTCTTCCCCACCCCATCAAATCTCTATAAAAAACCAAAATCCAAACACAACATTAAACAATCACTCAACATTGAAAAATCATGTGTTCAAAATATAAATTACAAAAATTAATTTGATTGCACAAAGGCTTCTGGCATTCCTGGATGGAGACCAAGATATTTAAAGACCCTCCGTAATATAAAACAGCCACATAGTAAGAGATGTGATATGTATCGACTATATTGTCGTCTTCATGAACAAGTACACAAGACATTTTATCACAACCCTAGGATGTAATTGGTGGACCCATCATGTGACGATGGACTCTGTAGTGGCAGCCCTAACCCAAATTGCTGAAAATCATCAATTACATGATTCCATACCAGACAAGTTCGTAGAGGTGCAAGATTACAGCAATGTATGGTCATTTCAGGCTAGTGCACCTATAGATTAACTTGTATTTATATATCTTAGTTAAGTCCTATTAACAAATTCCATAGTTGAAATTCAAATTTGAATATTCAAACTAAGCAGAATTCTAGAAACTTGTTGAAAAGGTAAAACTTGTACATAGCATTTACATCTTAGTTAGGTTAGCCTAGTTGGGGGGGTTTGTGTTTTGTTGGGTTCTTAACATTAAATAATTTAAATTTGAGCTTTAGGTTAAATTAACTAATCAGCTTGACTTTAGCTCTCCAGACTTATTTCGAGACTCATGAAAAGTACACAGCTTGTTCGAACAAAAGCTTTCATTGTTCAAGCACATACTGGTTGGAATGTGCATGTTTATATGAGAGTGGAATGTGGTGTTGAATGTCAAAAATTTTCAGAGAGCAGTTCATTTGAACACACACATTGACCATTCAAGCACACATTACACTAGTATTATAATGTTCTAATCCAAAGAGCATTCCATTCCAACGAAAAACATCACTTCATTAGAATGTGTGCTTCCAATGAGTCCAGGATTTGATTCTGGTTTCCTCTTATCCTTAGATTTTTTATTCCTATAACAAATAACAAAGATTGAAAACCAAGAAATAAGGATGGTGAGATGGAGATGATATGATCCATGAAATCAAAATAGGTTGGGTCAAGTGGAAGAATGCGTCCAGCATATTATGTGATTGACGTATATCAACAAAATTAAAAGAAAAGTTTATAGAACAATTATAGGACAAAATGTTGGACAATTAAGAAACAACACGTTCATAAAGCGAGTGTAGTTGATATGAGAACATTTAAATGGATGTGTGGTAAGCAAGGTTTTAAAAAGTGGCCACAACCATTACGTAATGATTGTAGTAGTTACCAATGTTTTAAAAGGCTTCAGGCGCACCGAGGCGATACGGTCTCCTATAGCTTAAGCGCGAGGCGAGGCGCACGTAGTAAAAGCAAAGCAAAATTATAAAATAGGCAAACTTTTTAACATAACAAATATATGTAGTATATTAAAAATCTAATATCCAACAAAAGGTATAAAGTATCACATTCAAATCCACCAAAAACCTTATGTACTAAGATCATCCACATAAAATTAAAAAACAATAAAAAAAATAAAAAGAAAAATTGTTCTTATAAACTAATCAGCAATATATATATATATATATATATATAATAAATAAGACAGAAAAGCAAAAAAAAAAAAAAAATTTGAAGAAGAAAAAAAATAATAAAATAGAAGAGAGAGAGAGAGAGAGAGGGGTTAGAATTAGCCAGCATAAAAGGAAAAAAAAAAAAAAAAAGGGAAAAGAAGGAAAGAAAAGTCAAAGAGAGATGGGATAGAATAAAAGAAAAAGAGAAAGTGACTGAGACGGATGAAAGAAGAAGATCGAATGGAGAAGAAGAACCAGAGAGACGAGGCAGAGAAGAGAGAACAGTCGAACTAGAGAAAAACCAAAGAAAAGAAAAAGAGAAGAGTTAGAGAGAGGAGAGACAGAGAGAGAAGAGAGGAAAAGTCGTATCAGAGGAGATGAGAACAGGAGTCAAACCTTCGTCGCTGTTTTCTTCTCGCTGTCTTCTTCTTCTTCTCCACTAGGTTTTTTTTTTTTTTTAATGTTTTTGCTCTTTTGACCCACGTTTTGATCAACCAGATGGGCTGTTGGAGTGGAAGAAACTCGAAGCGCAAAAGGCGCTCGCTTCGAGCCTCAGAATAAAGCGCACACCTCATCGCCTCAGCTGCACCTCCTCTACGTCGCCTCGCCTCGCCTCACCTCGCTTCACTATGCATGAGGCGGAGAGCTGCGCCTCGCCTCGCCTCGCCTCGCCTCGAGCTTAGGCGCACTCTTAGGCGCGCTTTTCAAAACATTGGTGGTTACCACCACCCGTTACGGCCGCTTTTGCAGTGTGATTAAGATTCACAAGTGTGTTGGCCGTAACGGCTGCCGTAGCGGTCGTAACGATGCCGTAACAGCCGTAACGGCCTGTTATGCACCGTTACATAACAATTCCGAACTGCTTCTTTAAAAAAAACACAAAAAAAAGTTGAAAATTGAGAAAGAGGGATAGAGAGAAGGGAAGATAAAGAGAGAAGATGGAGGAGCAAAAGATAGAGAGAGAGAAGAGGGAAGATGAAGAACATGTTATTGATTTGTTGAAACTGTAAGACCTATGCTATTCTATTCAGCTGCTATCACTCAGCCATTTTGTTTGTGTGTCTATCTATATATTGTTTGACAATAATAATAATAATAATAATAATAATAATAAGTGTTGTCTATGTTACATGGACTCAGGTACGGGTATCAGATGCGGGTGCATATCTAAGGGTTGGACACTTTAAAATTAAAAATTAAGGATACGTGGATATGTATCCAAATTTGGATACAGGTACAGGGATACATTAAATAGTTTTTTAAAACATATATATATTTATTATATGAAGATGAGTTATATTATATAAATAACAAATAAAAATCTATGAAAATGAGTTATATTATATATATTTTTTATAAATATTTTTATTTAATATACAAATTATTTAATTTATTATTATATTTTTTAAACAATGTCTTCTAATTAATTTTTTTTATTTTATTGACATACATGTGTTTATTTTTTTTATTAATATATATAAGTATATATTATGTTATAAATATATTATAGTTATATAGTAATTATTAATAATATAAATAATAATAGTTATTATTAACTATTATTATATTATTATAGTTATTATAATAAATATATTATCTTACAAATATATTATATGTTATATAATAATAGATAGGTACGAATTAGGGGTGGCACAGATCGGTTGCGGCCACGAAACCTCCAATCCGCCATCCATTCGCCAGATTGGCGGATTGGAGAAAATCAATCCGCATCCGTCCGCCAATCCGGCGGATGTGGATTTGGCGGATTGGCGGATGGATACGAATCGGTTTGGCGATTTGAAATTTTACAAATTTTCAACATATAAAAAAAAACCCTCCCTAAACAATGCAATATTTTTTCATTCTTCACAATGTGGCAACAAATGTTCATTAAATGTTTTGTTTTACATTGTTGGTATTATATTGGAATTATATTGGAATTACATTGTTGGCATTATGTTCATTAAAACAAAAGAGGAAAAAAAACTAGTTTAACTCAATTTCAACAGAGATGCTTAACAAAATTTCAACAGAATTTCAATGTCTTTTTATCAACTCAATCAAAGGGGAAAAAAAACTAGTTTAATTTCTTTGGATATGTCCTCTCAGTAATCAAACAAATCAATAAGGGAAAATAGTCCAAATGATTGAAACAAGTTTATAATTGAGAATTCTAATTACAAAGTGATTGAAACAGAGTAGTCAAGCCTTCAATGATATCCAAGTATTTATGCAAGGCCTTATCAAAAAAATGACTAAACAAAAAAATGATTTTTAACACAGACCCAAGTAATTAAACAAAACAAATTTTATGTTGTTGTCACAGACCCATTTCCAAGTAACTAACAAAAAAATGATTTTTTTTTGTTGTTGTCACAGACCCATTAATTTTCTGCTTATATTTCTAACCCAACCAAACAAAACAAATTTAGCTTCTTCTACTAATTTTCAATTCCTTTTCTTTTCACAAAGCCAAAATCCAAAGCATCTAAAGTTCCAAAACATAGCAAAAATGAGAAGGGAAAGGAGAAATCTATCCTAATATATACAGTAAAGGTTGCTGGTGCTGCTGGTGCTTATATATAAATTATTAGATTAGAGCATATATATATATATATATTATAATATATATATTAACTTCTGTTTGTTACTTTTGTTTTGTCAAGCAGATTCTAAACACTTCCATTTATGACAATACACAATATATATACAGAGAGAGGAATCTGTATATCTTCTATCTAGAGAGAGAGAGAGAGAGATACCTCAGTGACAGTGTAGATCGATCGTCGTTCAATGCAAATCGATCGCCGTTCAGAAGTGTAGATCGTCGGTCATTCAGTGTAGATCGTCGGTCAGAGGTTCAGTGTGTAGATCGTCGCTCAGAGGTTCACCGTGTAGATCGTCGGATGATGGGTAGGGTAGAGAGAGAGAGAGTCTCTGCGTGTGTGTGTTGGGTTTGTTTGTTGGGTCTATCAAGAAATTAGGGCAAAATCTAAAGAAAAGGGGCCTGAGGCGTAAGGAAAAATTGAAAAAAAAAATATAATAAAAAAAAAAATAAAATAGTCACGGGCGGGTCGGGTCTATTAGGTAAAATGGTAGATCACCCGCCACCCGACCCGAACCCGAAAAAACTGGAAAACCAGGCCCGCACCCATCCGCCAGAGGTCACACATCCATTCATCATGTGTCGGGTCGGGTCGAGCGGAACTGGCGGGTCGGTGGACCCGTTGCACAGCCCTAGTACGAATAGATAGAGAGACAGAGATATGAATCGAGAAGAAGATAAAACGACAGAGAGGGGGAGAAAAGCGAAGCGATCGCGATCGCGAGGGAGAGAGAGAGAGAAGGCGAGAGAGAGAGAGAGACCGGATGGAGCTTCGATTGACTGATGGAGCTTCGATCTTCGACTGGATCGACCGGATGGAGCTTCGACTGGAGGTCAGCGATCTTCGACTGGATCGACTGGATGGAGCTTCAACCAGGTTCTCTCTCGCTCTCTCCTCTTTCATTTCTTTTGCTATCTGTGAAGAGTCGTGTCCTAGAGAGAACAGGCGAATCCGACACAGATCCCACACCCACACCCGTGTCGTGTCGTGTCGTGTCGACACGGGTACTTCGCCCCAAAGTGTCGAGTCCATGTAACACATAGTATGGTCATTATCTATTTGACTTGGTTAAAATATGTATATATATATATTTAGGCTCTTATTGATTCTCTTACTTTTGTCATTGTTTATCTTATATATAACAGTTAGTGATTGATTTTTTGTATAATATGAAGTCATTAATTATTAAAATAAAATGTAAAAAACTCAGTTTATAGTGATTTAAAAATGTGAAATATATTGAATCATATTTAAAAATTTACAAAAATTGATCAATATTTATTTTAAACCCAATAAATATGATCATAGAAAAAAAATATGCATATTGGTAAGTTTTTTCAAATTGTGCGAAAAATAAAAAAATTCACGGTTCCGGTTACCGCAACCGTTACGGTACGGCCTTTACACCCCGCAACCGCAACTGCGCCACCGCCACCGCCACCGTTACGGTGACCGCAACCACTTTTCAGAACCTTGGTGGTAACACTAGAAAAGATAGATTAGAAATGAATATATTCACAAAATAGAGTAGCATCAACTGAAAATAAGTTGGGATAGAACATGTTAAGATAGTGTACAAAGGCTCATAGATGTAATGACAAACAAGAGTGATATAATCAACATAAATGAAAATGTCCTAAAATGACATGGGATGCAATAGTAAAAAATATATATGAATTTATTTAATTTAACTTTGCGAAAAATCCTTGATAGAGCGGAATGAAGAAAAAAGATTCATTCATGTAGGCCAGTGACAGAGCCACATTGTGGCCTAGAGGGGCCATGGTCCCACCACACCCTTTCAGAAACTTGTATATGTATGGTGTATATGACCAAAGAGTTTAAGTTTGTTTAAATTAATTAGCACCCCTCCAATAACTTTTTTAAATTTTGTCAGTCAAACTACTTGCATGTTTTATCCCTGCGACTATATCCACATCTTATCCAAATAAAAAAGACTTACAACAATTTTAAATTTTATCGTTGTACTTTATAGGTGGTTATTTTTCCTCCGTGTAACATAATCACATGAATATTTTATAAATGCTCCAAGCAAAATCAAAATAAAACATCCAAACAAATGCAACTTTTGGTCATATTTGAGTCATTTCATTTTAGGGTAATGTCAACACCAATCTTACTCATGTAATTTTTTTGTTGTCATTTTGGGTTCATGTGGTGTAAACTTGTCATGTCCAAAAAATAACCATCCTGAATTGAAAATATAGAAGCATTACCTACAAGCTAAATTTTATGAAACTAATCTTTACTAGATGAAATTATTCAAAAAAATATTTAGGGGTTGTTTGGGATGACCTAAATAAGTGTACTTTTTGTCTTTTTACGAAAAGATGTGCAGAAAAGTAGAGAGGTGATGTGATGAAAAAAAGATAAAAATATGGATTATTTTGTGTATGCCAAACTTGGCCTTAATTTCAACTCAATTCTATTTCTCCCATTTCAAAAAACTAAACCCTATCATTTATTTATTTTTATTTACAAAATTGACTTTAAAATAGTAAATGAAAAGATTATATTATCTCAAATAGAAAACAAAAAGATTATATTAAGCCAAAATCTTATTTACATATTTTTTTTGAACTGGATGGGATTACATAAGATATTTAAACGTGTCATGTCACCCCATAATGAAAATGACATTAAAATGTGCAATTAATCTCCCATTAAATGAATTATTCATGTTAACTTCATGATATGCAAGTTCCACATTAACCGGACCGGACAAGTTTATTTTTTGTATCATCGTGTTGTGTCATAATAGAGTTCATGTGAAGATATAATTCAAATTATTTGTCTAAGTTTCAGTGCACAATATTCCCATTATGTGAAGCTATACTTCAGTGGAACACAAGACTTAGTTTCGTTTAGTTTAGTTTGGTTTGGTTTGGTTTGGTATATATAAATGCATTGTCTTCTATATCATTGGAACAGAAACTTCGAGAGAGATTTAATATAGTCCATATATGATATACCTTCTTGAAACCTTACATGATTCTCGAAGTCTTGTTGAGTTATTAGTGATTACATTTAAGTATATTGTGAGTGAGAGTGATGACTGCTTCCTTGGGTAACTTTGGATTCATGTAGATTTAGGGCATGTGCATGATCATTACTTGGTGCCTGAAGACCTTGTTCGTGTTGGATTGACCTTGCTAGTGAAGATTAAATGTATTGTGAGTAGTGATGATTGCTTCCTTTGGTTAACTTCGGATTCATATAGATTTAGGGCATGTGCATGATCATTACTTGGTGCCTGAAGATCTTGTTCATGTTGGATTGACATTGCTACTGAAGATTGGAAAGGACATGGGAAGATCGGCATATACGAGTTTTAGGATGGGCAACAAAACTGCTCTTGGTGTTTTGGGTAGGATCTGTGGCTGGATCTTGTGGAATTGAATTTGATCTTATTTATTAGTGTTTTTGTAGCATCCTTGTTTTCCACGTATATTACGGTCTCTCTTTGTGATTGGTTGCATATTTATTTTCTGTCTACTAACTTGACTCAATCTCAATTAAATTTGCTTGATTAAAGACTTGTTTTCAGTTTTTAAACTAAAAAATCAATTTGGGATTACTTGCGCATTCTAAATAAATTTATTTTCCAAAAACAGCCTTGGCAGACAGGTTAAAGAAGTAAAAGATAGCAAAGTTGTATAATTACAATTAAATTCTAGATTTCATCATTAAGCAGGTCAATAACAATCGAGAGTATGGGCCATTTTATAACCTCATTGTCACAGTGGTCTAATCAGGGAACTTGTGTGCCTCATCATTACAGCAGTTATATCACGGGTCTTACAATTTATCTGTGGTATACCACAAACCTCATTTCATTAATGCAGTGGTTGCACAGTGCAACGCTTGAACCTAGGACAAGAGGTTGGACCTAGATATTTTGAAACACACAACATGCACTTCTAGAGAACACTAGGCTCAGAGGCTAGAGATGGAGGCCTCACCATAGGTCAAGCAGCCTTATGCCAATCCAACTAAGAAAAAGAGACCTTGTCACTGAGCTTTGCTTCCTGCCAAGGGACAAACCTAACGGCCTAACTGAATCTTCTCAAACATTCAGTTAAACTACATGCTCACCTTCTATATATAGAGTGTTGCACCCCCTTACATCACAAACACGTTACATACTCTAGTGTAGGGGTGTGCATAATACCGCCGAAACCGTCGAAACCGCCAAAACTGCACCGAACCGCACCACCAAGGCAAATTTGTTATTATTTGCCAATCGAACCGCCGGTTTTTGGTAAGAAAAATGACAAATTCTAGTGACACTTTTATCAATCCGCCGGTTTCTATTTTTCTTCCAAACCGCACCAACCCGCACCACTATTGAATCATATTTTATAAGATTCTAAAAATTCTTTTTTACTTAAGTTTGCTTGTTGTTCTATACCTTAGAATATAGTATTACATTACTGCTCGAGGGGAATTCAAGATGTCAGTAATCCAAAATAAAGTTGGATTCCAATTCACTTTTCAATCTTTTTTTTTTTTTGGCCATATTGCAAACTTGCATCAGCTCACTTTTGAATCTAAATACTTTTCAACAGTAGACATTTTCAATATATTGTAAACCCTGAATGATATTAATTTTATGTATTGTATTTGATCATTGTAGCTTCCACATATGCTTGTAATGAACTGATGGCATAGTTGTTGATATTATCATGTTGTTGCTACACTTCCTGCATCAAAAGAAAGCTTCGCAAGATACTTAACATATACGGTATCTCTCGTCTTTTTTTTACTCTTTGATTTAAGTTTTGTAATTTGAATTATATTTTTTATAAACCGCCAACCGTCCGCCCGAACCGCCAAGGCAAATCCGCCATTATTTGTCAACTGAACCGCCGGTTTTTTATAAGGAAAATGGCAAATTCTAGTGACGCTTTTATCAATCCGCCACCCGCCATACGGTTTCTATTTTTCTCTCAAACCGCACCGACCCGCACCGCGTACACCCCTACTCTAGTGTGAGGTCTTGAGATCTAGATCTCCCTTGCATCTCTCTCTCTCTTGGTTGGACTACTATGTTTCTCTCCCAGTCATCCCCTATGTGTGTCTCGATGTGTTTTGATTCTCAAATGTACCCAAGACTATCTGGTCAACCCTTACACAAGTAAACGAGAGGAGATGAGCTTAATCATACTACTATTATCTTCATCCAACCACAACACACAACTATAGTCATGTACAGCACACTGTTTAGCATCTTATCTTACACTACCCATCCTTGACTGCCAACTTGAAATGCTCAACAGCAACCTCCTCCCCACCTCCCACCACCACACAAAAAAACAAAAATGCAAGATATTTGCACATGATTGCTTCTTTCAGATTCAGGATGATTTACCCGTAAAGCCATGCACTTTATGCAGACAGGCATAGATAACAGGCACCCAAACTTTTTGAATGAAGAAAGAAATTAAGAGATTATGCACCAAATCAGAAAAGAACAGGCACCCAAACTTGCAGGCACATGTTCCACAACAACACTTCTTTATTTGTTCATTTATTTATTTTTCTAGAATATATATACTCATTAGGAGTGTACATCGGGATATAGTGCAAAATTTGTACATCATATGATTCTACCGGTGGAAATGATATTTGTTGATATGTATGAATAAAAGTTGCTTTAATTTTAAAATCAGACAACTATGGCATGATGGATAATCAAAATATAATAAGGAAAACAAGGAAACAAGGAAAAAGATAGGTAGAAGAAGATTACAGACAAATATTAGGCCAGCATGATGCAGATCGGGATCCTTCTGTTGGTCTGTCCACAAGAACCATCCCTGCAGGATTCTGAGCAGGCTGAGCTCTAGGCAACCTCTTAGCTATTTACAAAAAAAAACCATGTAGAAGGTCATTAGCAGTCAAATTTTGACGACAAAAATTAGTACGTCAAGAACTAAGAGAAACCATATCGACAACAATGCTAAAGGCAACATAAACATCATAGACTGGAAACTAATCTATCATATACTAATGACGGGGTTAAAATATGATCCATCCATTAATAGGCAATTTTTTATCCATCTATCAAAGGCAACAAAATTTGAACCAATTTTTAGGCATCTGGATGTATAGATGGTATAGATCCTTTTGTATACAGGCTGCACCTCCTTGGCACCTCTTCTTAAATAATTGTATACTGACCACAAAAATTAGGTAAAGCAAGGTCAGATGCTATCCTTAAAACACAAAATGATTCAAGATCAGCTCTTAATCGGCTCCATTAAAACTCATTTGAGATTGGCTCAAAAGTTAAATAAGCCGAATATGAACGCATTTTGAAGCTCATCAACTTTTCAAGCCATGCTTGAACAACCTACAATTAGCTCCACTGGCTTACGGTCCTAAGTACACAAAAGCACTTAAAAAATACAAATTTTCCTTTTACATAAAAAGTCATTTCAAATAAAGAAAAGATGTTACCCTTACCAAGAGAAAGAGAAGGGGAGTGCAAATCCTAAATGGGGAACTGACGAAGATTTGATTCAATCCTTGAAGCATCATTAATGATGAATTTTCACCTCTACTTCAGTGCTCTAATCCTTTACTAAGACAACAATAGATAAAAGGTACTCTCTCCAACAAAAAATCCAATTCCAGCTGAAGCATAGTGTTGTATGAAACTAAATACTGTTCAGTGACATGAAGGAGGAGCCTTCCTGATAATTCAAGCCATGTACACTAATTGTGTACACTAAAAACCGTACATATCCGCAAGCTGATTCTTCTGCTGTCTTGTGCTTTAACAAGGGACATGCATAGGATCTCTCCCTTATGATGAAAGGAGAAGCTCATTTTGGGATCATTATGACAAAAAAACAGAGCAAGATGTACAAATAAGGACAACCTAACTCGAAACTAGAAAAATCAACCACCTCATGTAGGATCAAATATTTATAATACCAAGGGAAGAATTGAAAATACAGGAGAACCATGAGACTCATAATCAAATTCCGAAACTTCTATGGGCCATAACCAAACAAATTCTACTCTCCCCATTTAACAGCAAAGAGACTTAGAAACATACCTATTTCATAGAATATATCATTGACATTGGCAGCAGTCTTGGCAGAGGTCTCCTTGAAAAAAAGACCATTCTCCTCAGCATACAATTGTGCCTCCTGCAAAGATATTTATTAGAAACAGATTATATTAGCAGCTCTAGCAAATAACACGTCTTTAAGAGAAGATAAAATGAATCTGTGACTGCTAATGTATACGGATACTATTAGTGAAAGTAAAAGCTAGTCTCTCAATATGGCAGCATAACAAGTGAACACACAAGAACAGTTCGAGTAACAACAGTACTAAAAACAATGATAATTAAAAGGGGAATTGAGATTTTCTTTCAATTTTCTATTCTTGAATTTTGGTTTGGCCTGGATTACTAAAAATCTTCTCATGGCTCCCTTACTATATATTGGGCGCCCAATATGACATTGTATTCAAGGCTCTCCGGATAAAACTCCAAACCATAGTTAAGAACATATTGAATTAATTAACAAACTTGGGCAACTGACTACTAAAAATCATTTACAATGTAAAGATGGCGAGGCTATATAGTTTGGAGGTAATTAACAACTAATACTAGTATAGTAAAAAAGATTTTTTGAAATCATAGGGAGTGGCAATTGACCCTACTTACCACCCCCTAAGTTCATCCTTGTCTTGAACTATGCATCCACTTACTCTTGTGTGTGTGTGTGTGTGTTGTTTGAGAGAAAGGGGGGTTAGAACATACTTCTGCCGTCACTTTCCTCTTATCTTCCAAATCAGCTTTATTCCCAGCAAGTGCCACCACCATGTTGGGATTACCTATAACAACCACATGAAATGGTCAATGGCTGCAACATTTGACAGACAAAGGCCAAACCCATCACAAATCTTCCTAAATCACCTTGCTTCTGAAGTTCTTGAACCCACTTCTTAGCCCGCGTAAATGAATCCTAATGAATTCAAGAAAAAATAAGAAATCAAACCAACTAGCTAATAACAACAGCATAACATGAAAAACTTGACAACCTCGAATACTTGTAATTGAAATAAGTTAATCAAAATTGAGAACAGGAGCGAAGAAGAGTCCAAAAGAGGAAGATGGTCGAACCGTGCTAGTGATATCGTAGACAATGATAGCAGCAGCAGCACCTCTGTAGTACATTGGGGCCAAGCTGTGGTACCTCTCTTGGCCGGCGGTGTCCCAGATCTCGAACTTCACCGTCGCGTCGTTCACCGCCAGCGTTTGAGAGAAGAACGCTGCTCCGATCGTCGATTCCTACCACCATCAACATCACCATCACCATCAATTAACACACAAAAATTGAAAACTTCCAAAAAAAATAAAATAAAATAAGGGGGAAATTTGGCAAAAACCCTAAAAAGGCTCAATTGAAGAGAAAAATGGGAAATCAGTACCTGGAATTCGAGGAATTGGCCCTTGACGAAGCGCAAGACGAGGCTGGATTTCCCAGCGCCCATGTCGCCGAGCAAAACCTGAGAAAATGAATCGTCATCGGAATTCAAATACAGATTAAAACGATGAAAGTTCTGAGATTTATACATATATAATAATATCAAGAGAGAGAGAACTCACGAGTTTTGCATTGAGATTGTTGTGTCCCATTGACGCCATTGAATCACAGAGATCGATGGAATGAGTGTTTTTTTTTTTTTTTTAAAGAGTTTTGTAGAGAGAGAGAGAGAGAGAGGTTTGAGCTAGGTAGGTACTATTAATTATTAAACGAAGAAGAAGACAAAAGAGAGGATGTTTGTTTGTTGTAACATTTGTATCGTCGTCGGGGTTGCTTTTCGCTTACGGCCGGTTCGTCCTGTTTGTTTGGTAGTAACAAAAAAAAAAAATGCCACAGCTTTTATTTAGATCTCTTTCCATTTTTAGTTTTCAAAAATGTTTGAGGCTCGGAATTCCGTTGGCTCAAATTGGCTCGAAATTTAAAATAATATCGTTTTGGATTTTATTTTTATTTTTTTTTCTTCTTTTTCTTTTTCTTGACCCACGCCTCTCATCCCTCTCGCCTCATCCCTCTTGCCTCTCTGGACTCTTCCCTCTCATGTCGACTGCACATCCTCTTTATCTCTTTAGTTTCGCCTCTTGCTATCTCTTCAGTCTCGCCTCTCTCACCTGTCTGTTGAAGCAGTACGAAGGACGACTGAGGTAAACCCGAAATCGAGCCATGTTAGGGTTTATGTTTGGCTTCAATTTTTTGTAGAAATTAGTCGATTGAGAGTGTTTGGATTTAGAGTTTGCTTAAAATTTATGTTAGGGTTTGGGATTTGGCTTTAATTTATGATGTGTTAGGGTTTGAGATTTGCATTTGAATTTGTTATCATCTGTATACATTTGATTGGTTTTGCTTGAAATACACATCTGTGATGACCTATGTTCGAAATATATTGATTGGTTATCCTCTGTATACATTTGAGATTAGCATTGCTTGAAATACACATTTGTGATGACTTATGTTCAAAATATATTTGATTGGTTATACTCTGTGTCCATTCTCATGAATCTGTTAGCCTCTGCTTTCACATTTGCTTTAATTGGTTTTGGCTTTAATTTGGTTGTGCTTGAATAGTTATCCAACTCTATCATCTGTTTGATAGATAATTCTAAGTATCCATCTCTTTATCCAACTTTATCATCTGGTACATACATCATTCTAAGTAACAGATTCATGAGAATGGTTACAGAGGATACAGAGGATATCATTCTAAGTATCCATCTCTAAATATGTCTGGAGGACTAAATGGTAGAGAAAAAAAAAACAAACAAACAAACAACCTGATCACCAAGTTGAGTTGCAAGAACAAGGGCTGGCCCTGACAATTGACCTTCTTGTGCACATTGTAAAGCCTCTCTTATTCTACCATAAACCAGAAGCTTCTGGACCTCAAAGGCAGTAGTAGTAACCTAGGGAACCAATAAATATTTATTAAAACGAAGAAATACTTAAACTCTTTGACAAATATTTGGAGAAGCCAGGCAGAAGAGACTTGTCTATCTGAATCTGTCCTTCATGTGGCAAGTTCTGCAAGCAGTAACTAGAAGCACTATATTCACTAACATTCCTCTTCTCTTGGCAGATGCAAAGAGCTTAGCTACAGCAGATTGTAAACAATCACTTTCCTAGTAAAAATAAGCAACCCAGAAAAAAGCCATTTCTCACTAGTCAAAACTAAAAGAGAGTTGTCAAAAAAGAGGAAATACAAGGGTAAACCAGTGGGTTCTTGAATTTTTGTGGTACACATCATTTAGATAATAAAGCACCAAATTCATAAGTAAGTAACAGATTCAAAGAGACTTATCATCTGTTTGAGATGGATACCTTTGAAAGATCATTCTAAGTGTCAACGTTGAATTTATGCATTCACTTTGTTATCAGCATTGAATTTATGCATTCAACATTCATAAGTATTCAACATTCATAAGAATTTAAAGTGGCTTTGTTATCAAGATTGATCTCTGTTTATGGATCACATCACTATGAATGCATAATTATGCATCAGTAGGATGCTTATCCATCAGTATGAGGTAGTTGAATCTATTGGTTTTTATGCAGATAAAGAATTGCTTCATCTTCTACTAATAATAGGAAAATAAGATTAAAGCCAAGATTCTGTTATTGTGGAAGAACAACTTCCATGCATATTGTACGAACCAATGAGAATGGAAATAAAGGACGTGTGTTTTTTGTTTGCCCAGACAAATATGTAAGTATCTGTTATATAAATTAATGTTTCACTTTTTACAAATTTCATTTGTCTGATTTGATTAACCGATTCTTGTGCATTGTAGAGTGTGAACGAAAACTGCAATTACTTCAGCTTCGCAGATGATGATGACAACGATGTTACCTCCACAAATATAAGAACTGAAGAAATTAATGATCTAAGGAGAAGGCTTGGTGAGATGGACAATGCAATACGTGAGCATGATAGAAAGCTCGAAAGGATGGAGAAGATTTTCAAGGCAATGACTTATGTCATTGTATTTTGTGTATTTTTTTACTTTATAATGTAAATGAATGTAATGGATATGTTGAATGTAGTGTTTGAATGGATGTAATGGACATATTTTGTGTAATCTATTATGTAATTTGAATGTAGTGTTTGAATGGATTTGTTTGATAAATCTTTAACAGATTGAACAACCATAACCTGGAGCATTTTATTATGGATCTATTTTAACAGATTGACATGTTGAATGTAGTGTTTAAATGGATCTATTTTATTATGAACGGATCTGTTTAAACATAACCTGGAGCAGATTCACAGAATGGATCTGTTCAAAATCTGGCCCATTCAGGCAGATTCAAGGACATAACCTAGAGCATAACCTAGAGCATTCAGGTAGATTCACAGACATACAGATTGAGCATTCAAAATATGGCCCATTCAACATAAAATATTACCATTAACCTAAAAAATATTACCATAACCTGCTGAACTGTTTAACAGATTGAAAATGTTTAACAGATTGATAAATTTTTAACAGATTTCAACAACCATAACCTAGAGCCTTCAAAGACATACATTTGAGCATTCAAAATCTGGCTTATTCAGTCACATTCATAGACATAATCTGAACCATAACTTGGAGCATTCACGCAAATTCATAGACATACAAATTGAGCATAATCTGAACCAAAATTTGGCCCATTCAGTCACATTCATAGACATAATCTGAACCAAAATCTGGCACATTCAATATACAATTTGCCATTATCTCCAAATAGATGATTTACAACAGGATCAATCTGAACATTTGAACAAATGCATGATGAACTGACAACAAAGTCTGGCTTCCTATCTTTAGCTAATGCACTAGCAACCAGATCACTGCGGTCTAAGATCCTTTCCAAATCTTCATCACTAACATCTGTCTGTATCATCTTCTCTTCTGCATCTTCTTCATCACGGAGCAAATACAGCAGCTCATCTTCTTGAAAAAAATCACATTTTTATTTAAATACTTTAACATCTCCATTAGATCCCAACCTTCACCAATCAAAACATCTCATATCTGGAATTGGCCCCCTATATAGAACTTGGCCAAGTCAATGCATATAACTCCCAATTAAAACTCTACAAAGACCATAACAAATGTTTGTGTATAAAAACTTTGAATCTTCAATCTGACTACAAATGAAATTAAAAGCAGTGATAAAAATATTACCATTAAAGTACAATGCGAAACTAAAAAAAAAATGGGACATTTGGATCTGCATCTACATTGAAGTGAACATTTGAAGCGATTGTCAAACTTTGACTGCTGATGTTGTTCACCATTCCTAATTGAGTATGAGATGTGCCTCCAATATTGTCCACCGTTTGCATTTGACTAAACTGTGCCTATTCAATAAACAAGTACACTTTACAAATATTGTCCATTCAACATATATATCAATTAAAACAAGAACAAATATTTTAGTTTAAACATTGACCACATACCGGTACATACATACTCTGTTGTGTGCCATCCATGCAAGGAAAATAGTAAGGTGCAGTTTGCGTCGCCTTATGATCATAGTAACACAATTTCATTATACATAAAAGACATTAAAATAAAAAATAACCAACAACATAAAAATTCAAATACATACCGGGTCATGATAAGTATTGTATTGCATATCATCAGTACCAGGAAAATTTAACTTCCGAGGCTGACATTGACGAACCGTGTGTCCCTATAGTAAGACACAAACACATTGTAATAACCCCGACCCTGATTAGTGCTAATTGGAGCTTAGTTATGCCTAATGATCATTAAGGGGAAATCTGAAATTAATTAGCATATGTATTGCATGAATTATGTGTTTTGATTTGTGCGGTGTCGGAATGTTTGTTCATGTTTTAAACTTTAATTGGTAAATTGGAAGCCTTATCGGCGCCCGATTCCGAAATGGATTAGTATTTAGGACTAGTTAGATTTTATGTGACTTTATGGTAGGTTCAATTAAAATTCGATTTGGAATGGTTAAATCTGATTAATTAACGTTTTAATAATGAACCTAACTTAATTACAGAATTGCCACTAAGTGGACTTTGCTAGACCAAGCCTTAATCTTATATCACTTGCATCACTTAATGCATCAACTTCATCTCCTTTAGAGACCAAACCGTGGAAGACAATTTGAGAGAGGAGAAAACTTGATTCTAACAAGTTTTAGCTTGGAAATTGAGGGAATTGGGTCTTAGCTCAAGAACTAGCTTGGAACTTAGAAGAAATTGGAAAATAACAACAATTTGGGCTAGCACATTTTGAATTGAAGGTTTAAGGTAGAAATTCATCCTCTCATTCATGTACATGAACTAGTTCTTGCATGATTCTTGGTTAGATTAGAGTTTTAAGTTGGAAATGGGTGTAGCATGTTGAATTGAAGTCCATAACATGCATGCATGTACATGTTCTTGGCATATGAGGTTGTTTTGTATCAAATCTCTACATGCATGTGCATATTTTTGCTAAAGTCCATGAATTCATCAAAATTCTGAGTTTAACTTTGCTTTAGATCATGTTTTGAAGCTTTGCAATGCACTTGAACTCATGCATGTTGGATTACATCTTGTTCATGAAGATTTTTGGAGTTGGTGTTCAAATTGACTCACTCTTGGCCCTTGAATTTACAAATTGGCTTTTGAAACTTGATATATTTTGAGTTTAAAGTGTTTTTCCAGAATTTGGGCCTAAGAGGTTGAGTTTTGGGTTGGAGAATGCTTGGTTCGAACTTGGAAGACAAATCTGGAAATTCTAGAATTTGGCTTCCTCGCTCGAGCGACCATCGTTTGTTCAGAGCTCCGCTCGAGCGAAGAAGTGGTGGCTCGAGCGTAAATTTCAAGCTCTCAGAATCTTGGTGCATGCAGACGCACGCTCGAGCGAAGAGACCTACGCTCGAGCGAGCATCGAGCGGAAAAAATCAACAACCAGTATTTTTTCATCTTTGCAGATCGCTCGAGCGAAGGAGTTCTCGCTCGAGCGAACCCTTTGATTTTGCAAGCTCGCTCGAGCGAAGGAAGGCTCGCTCGAGCGAGACCCCTGTTTTCAGCAACTTTTGAAAAACATTTTCTAAGGCATTTTTACACCCTCATTCCATCCTAGGCATTCCTAGGCCATGTTTAAGGCTCCATACTAAAGGTAAGGGGGTTAGGTACACACTTAGAATCGTTGATGTAAGTTTGTACAATTGGAGTGCATGTTTCAAAGTGTGTATCCGTGATGTGTTATGCAGGTCACGTGCCGCAATCTGTTTGACCCTTTTGACTCCGTCTACCTGTATCAGCGCCCACTGTGAGTAATAACTTTGTAAAGTTATGTTCAATGTTATGTATTTTCAGCATACTATGATATGAAATGATTGGTTCTTTGAAAAGCTATGATATGTTGGAAATGAATGAATGATTGTCCAAGATTCTGAAAGTTAACCGTGGCATCCTTAGCACTACATGATATGCGTCCCTTTATGGGTCATCAGGTCCCTATATGGGTCATCAGGTCCCTTTATGAGTCATCAGAACGTCTCTGTGCACATGAGTCATCAGAAAGCCTTCAAGGCTGTCCCTTTATGGGTCATCAGGTCCCTTGATAGGTCATCAGATTTGGTCACGCTATTGGATGTACCACGTATGAATATGTGAAAAACCGAATATGGAAATGATTACGAACAAGTACATGAAACTGTTTTGATACGAATATGAACATGATCATGACTACGTTTCTGATTTGGAATCTGAATGAGCATAAGACTCTATTTCTGATATGAATCTGCCTTTTAACTCTATGATGGACATCATTCATTAAACTCCTTTACCCTGTTATTATTCACTGGGCTTTCGCTCACAGTTTATATATATGTAGGTGAGCCGGCACAAGACCCTGGCCAGAGTTGATGGCCCTCTGTTTTGTTTTTGGTCAGCCACCTGTTGCGCTCCCGAGGAGGTTCCGCCTGAGGCCTGATGTTATGGCAGTTTTGCACCTCATGCTAGTCTTTGTACTTGTTTTGTTAAGTTGAATCTTGGGATGTACTTATGTAAATATTTTGTACATATGGGTGTACCTGACTAGCATGTTTATGTATATAAATAAGTTTTAAAATTTACTGTCCCATGTATGTCATCACATCTCATTGGACCTTGTTTATTTTACATTATTGCTTCCGCAGCCCCTTAATATTTGTTAATGTCTTCAGAGGCCGTAGGTAATCCACGGATTACTGGCCGGTTACGTCGCTAAACCTATAGGGGCGGGTTTGGGTCGTGACACACATAGGTGAATAATTGATCTTAAATACATTCAACAATTTCCATGTCACACAGAACAAAAAAAACTTACTCTTTCCTTCAACCGATTCACTATTACATCCACTTTGCTAACCTTCCGTTTGGTACATGGACGTCCTCTTCGGCAAGCAACCATTGGACTAAGCATCTTGCGAGACATGCTTGCTTTTGTAGTACTACAAGCAGACGGACTTCGCAACGAACTATGAGAAGGTGGTACATTACTAGTAGAATGTGGCACGTTACTAGTAGAAGGTGGTGCATGACCCGCACTATCCGATTGATCTTTTCTCACTCTATCCTTAATTTCTATCAACCCAAGATCAAGCACTTCCTGTTTACCATCATCGTTGGCAGCAATTTCTATGATTTCATCCAACATCTTGTTGTATTTGTCATGCAACTTTGCATTAAGAACAGCCCCGACTTTAGTGTATGTGGTTGGAATGTATGTGTACCCTCTTTCGATATCTTTTCTCCATCTTGATACAATGTATTTATCTGGCACCTGATATATACACCTCTCAAGTAGCACAGTAATTGCATGGGCACACAATGTCTCTAAACTCAAACCACTGACACATACAATGC
>JAPPVO010000002.1:60894377-60956877 GCA_030407325.1 Camellia japonica
GTCCTTGCATGATTCATGCCTCATTGTAGAGCTAAGGCTTGAATTGGTCCTAAAATGTTGAATTGGAGCTTGATTCATGCATGCATGTTTACATCCTTGAGTTTTGGTGTTGTTCTTCATAAAAGAGTACATGCATGTTCATGTTTATGTTATAGACCATGTGTTCATCTTGTTTTGAAAAGAATTGGCTCATTAAAGCATGTTTTGAAGCTTGAAAGTTGTTTAAAGTGCATGCATGTTTATTTGAGATCATGTTCTTGAAAATTGATTTGAAATTGGGTTTAATTAAGCTACCCTTGGGCCTTGATTTTACAAATTAAGTTTTTGAATCATGTTATTCCATGTGTTTACAAGTGTTTTCCAGAAAATTAGCCCAAGAGGGTCGAATTTGATGCATTTAAACTTGGTTTTTGGCTTGAAGGTGCAATCTGGGTTTTCCAGATTTTACACTTCCGCTCGAGCCGGGGAAGTAGCGCTCGAGCGGGAAATTCGAGCTCCCAGTACTTTGCACTGTTCATCAGTCCGCTCGAGTGAAGGAATGTACGCTTGAGTGGAGGATTGGGTGACATGCTCGAGCTGGCGTCGAGCGGGCGTCGAGCGTGAATTTCACATATCCAGTACTTTTTGGTCCGTTCGAGCGGGTAAGTTGACGCTCGAGCGGGGACCTTTGTTTGCCTGTCCGCTCGAGCAGAGTAACCTACGCTCGAGCGGGACCCTGTTCCACTGAAATTCTGAAAATGTTTTTTTGAATACATCTTTGCATCCTCATTCCATCCTAAGCATTCTTAGGCCTAGTTTAAGACATCTTAATGAGGATATAGATGTAGAACACACCGAGGCAATTAGGGATTAAACTATTATTATCCTTCCCAACTGTGTAGCTTAGTGTGTGTTCATTCTGTACTGTTTAGGGTTGGCATTTCGAGGAGACGCTCTAGCCTACTGTAGCCCAGAACTCTGTGAGTAACAATTGTGTAAAGATATGTTCAAAATGATTATCTTCTGAATACTGAACTGTACTGCTTTCTGAATTGATACTGTTAACTGAATGAATGTATGTCCTATATTCTGAACTGTATTGTGGCATCCTTAGCAACTACTATTACTGACTATTATTGTTACAGAGATCTCTGTCGGTTCCCTCGTTGGAACCACTACTGTTTACTGATTGATGGCCATCATTTACTGTTCGGTCTTTTAAGACCTACTGTTACTGTTATGCTAATGGATGTACCACTTATGACTGTTTACTGTACTGAACAACTGATATACTGATTTAATGAACTGTTTTCATTACTGTAAGGACATTCATTCTAAACCTCTTTACGCATTATGTTATTCACTGGGCTTTAGCTCACTGCTCATATATATATGTAGGTGTACAAGCACCGGACCAATGCTAGAAGCGTCGGGATAAACTCCAGTTTTGTCAAGCCAACCACTGTGCCTCACTGCGAGGTTCCGAGCCTGCCAAGCTTTGGCTTAGGGGTGTTTTAATCTCCCCCGTCTGTCTCTGTAACCGTATTGTATCTGTATAGACTGTTATTGCACTGTTAATGGGAATTAAGTCCCTGTTTTGAATGATTGTATATATGTACATACTGTTTTGTCACCGACTGCATATATGTATGTAAAGTCTTTTTGCATACAAACTGTCACAGCTCTTTGGACATTGTTTATTTATTGTTTTGGCTTCCGCCATGCCCCTGTACTCTGTTTTACTATATTACTGTTAAGCAGGCCTTCGGTAATCTCGGATTACTGGCTGGTTATGGTACTAAACCCATAGGGGCGGGTTTGGGTCGTGACAAGAAGGTTATAGGCAAAATGGGTAGACCCATTGGACTAAAAAATCACCACGCGCGCCGCCGCCGCCGACGTCCGGCCGGCCGGTCGGGCGGGCTGGGATGGGCCTGGGCACGGGTGCATGGTGTGAGGTTGGGTTGGGCTTGTCCGGCCTAATACCTATCTTTTTTGGCCAAAAACATTTGAATTTAATTTTATTTTGGTAAAATAAAATCCAGAATTTAAGTTTTGAATGGGTTTATAAGGTATGGGTTTGGTACTTGGAGTGTGCCCCAAGGGGTACCCAAGTGTTTTAGAGAGGGAAGTTATAGGCAAAATGGGCTAGACCCATTGGACTCAAAAATCACCACGCGCGCCGCCGCCGCCGTCCGTCCGGTCGGTTGGGCGGGCTGGGATGGGCCTGGACGCGGGTGCGTGGTGTAAGGTTGGTTTGGGCTTGTCCGGCCCAATACCTATCTTTTTGGGCCAAAAACATTTGAATTTAATTTTATTTTTGGTAAAATAAAATCCAGAATTCAAATTAAACCGGAAATAAACTGGTCCGGTTTTACTATACATCCAAACAGGGCCCTTCCCGTTTTTTATCTGTTTGAATTATGAACCCAATAGATTCAAATCTGTTTGAATTCAAAACCAACAAGTTCATACCTGTTTAATTCAAAACGTACAGCCACCATTACATCTATAAATAGGACAACCCTCATTTGATGTTTAATTCATTCAGAAATTTCGTATTTCACCTCTGCAAATCCTATTCTGCATTTTGCTACATTTTATTTTTGTGAGAGAGAGTATAAACACTTAGTGTGTTCGACGAACGAATAAATTGTAGTGCTGCTTTTATTCGTTGATAGATCATTTCATCCTGGGAGATGGACGTCCACATTCTGAAAGCACCGAGGAGAGGACGAATCTGTCTTAAGGACACAGTGTCAAACACTGGACTTGATCAGATTATAATTCAAAGAAATTAATCAGGTAAGTTATTTAATTTATTTTCGGTGTTTTATTATTTATTTAAATCAAATTTTAATTTTGTTTTTGTAACAAAATAAAATCTGTTTTTATTTATTTATTTTTATTTCGAGTTTGATTTTTGTAATCAAACAAATTCTCTCATTTCTTTTATTTCTTTTATATTCTATTTGTTGTTAAGTACACAAACTGAATTAATTAATTACAGTGAAGATTGTCCAACAATCTTAAGACAGATCATTTTTTGGTATCTTCATTGTATTTAATTTTCTGATTTCATAATGACATATTCTGGTTGGAAAAACAAATAGTGATTTATGCTATTTGACAGATAGTAGTAATATACTGTCTCTTTTCTTTGACAACTAGTAATAATATACTGGTGTCATTAACAATTGCAGAATATTAATTGTGTTACAGAAATTATTGTGATATTTTATTTTTTAGTTTTAGTAACAAGGAAAATAAAATTATTTTGTATTATAATTTATTTTCTGGTTTTAGTAACTAGAAAATTAATTTGATTTTTAATTTTTTCTGATTTTTGTAATCAGAGATTATGGCTACTACAACTGAAACTGCAACTGGTAGTGGTACTCCGATTGTTACACCAACACCGGTCCCTATCCAGAACCATGTTTATGTACCAATCAATCATGGAGAAAAAGGGGAAAAATTTAACGGTACTAAGTTTAAGAGATGGCAGCAGAAGATGCTGTTCTATCTTACAACCCTAAATTTGGCCCGGTTTCTCCATGAAGAGGCTCCAGCACTTAAAGAGGATGAAAGTGATCGGCAAGTTGTTGCCGCTGTAGATGCTTGGAAACATTCAAATTTCCTGTGCAGAAACTACATCCTTAATGGCCTTGACAACATGCTGTATAATGTATACAGTCCTCTGAAAACAGCAAAAGAATTGTGGGATTCTTTGGAGAAGAAATACAAGACAGAGGATGCCGGCACGAAGAAATTTGTCGTCGGTAAATTTCTGGATTTCGTTATGGTTGACTCCCAAACGGTAATTTCTTAAGTTTAAAGTTTTCAATTAATTTTACATGATATTCATTCTGAGGGTATGTCTCTAAGTGAGTCTTTCCAAGTCGCTGCTTTAGTGGAAAAGTTACCACCGGCTTGGAAAGATTTTAAAAATTATTTAAAACGTAAACGCAAAGAGATGACCATGGATGAGTTGATTATAAGATTAAGAATTGAGAAAGATAACCGAAAGGCTGAAAAGAGGAATGGGAAAAATCCCATTGAGTCCAAGGCTAATGTGGTTGAACAAGTTCATAAACCACATAACAAAAAGAGGAAGTTTACTAGAGATGGTTCTAAACAAGGCGACAACAATGGCAACAAGAAGTTCAAAGGAAAATGCTATAACTGTGGCAAGACTGGACATCGAGCTTCTCACTGCCGCCGCCCTAAGAAGGATCATGGAAGTACAAGTAAGAAGACCACCAATCAGGCCAATGTAATAGAATTGGATTACATCTCTGACGGAGTGAATGACATCAACCTCTCTGCTGTGGTGTCTGAGGCTAACTTGGTTGGAAATCCCAAAGAGTGGTGGGTTGACACTGGAGCAACTCGTCACATATGTGCGGACAAGAAGATGTTCACTACCTACAGTGAGGCTGCAATTGGTGAACAACTTTTCATGGAAAATTCTTCTACTTCTACTGTGGCTGGACAAGGAAAAGTTATCTTGAAGATGACATCAGGAAAAGAACTGACCCTCAACAACGTACTGCATGTACCTAACATCCGGAAGAACTTAGTTTCTGGTTCTTTGTTAAGTAAAAATGGTTTTAGGCTTGTCTTTGAGTCTGATAAATTTGTATTAACAAAGAGTAGTATATATGTTGGTAAGGGATACATGAGTGATGGTCTCTTTAAGTTGAATGTAATGACAGTTATACCAAAAGTTGCTATGAATAAGAATAACACATCTTTTGTTTATTCTTGAGTCAAATTTATGGCATGGTAGATTAGGACATGTGAATTTTGATGCTTTGCGTAGATTAATTGGTTTGGTTTAGATTATATACCAAAGTTTGAAATTAATCCTAATCATAAATGTGAAATTTGTGTAGAAGCGAAACTAACTAAGGCTCCATTTAAATCGGTTGAAAGAAAAACCGAACCTCTAGAATTAATTCATACTGATGTATGTGATCTAAAATTTATTCAAACTAGAGGAGGCAAAAAGTATTTTATAATATTTATGATGATTGCACAAGATATTGTTGTGTTTATTTACTTAGAAGTAAAGATGAAACCTTAGAAATGTTTAAACTCTACGAAACAGAAGTTGAAAATCAACTTGGTAAAACCATTAAAATGATTAAAAGTGATAGGGTGGTGGTGAATATGATGCACCATTAAATGAATTTTGTGCACAACATGACATTATTCACTAAACTACAGCCCTTATTCTCCACAGCAAAATGAAATTGTTGAAATGAAGAATAGAACCCTAAAAGAAATGATGAATGCCATGTTACTAAGTTCAGGTTTACCACAGAACTTGTGGGGGGAAGCAATATTGTCTGCTAATTATGTTCTTAATAGAATACCCCACAAGAAAACCAACAGCACTCCTTATGAATTGTGGAAAGGTCGACCACCTTCCTACAAATACTTAAAAGTGTGGGGGTGTTTGGCAAAAGTTGAAGTTCCTGTTCCTAAAAAGACTAAGATTGGACCAAAAACAGTAGATTGTGTGTTTATTGGTTATGCTTAGAATAGTAGTGCATATCGGTTTCTGACTTATAAATAAAAAATACCTGATATAAATATGAACACTATTATAGAGTCAAGAAATGTTGTGTTTTTTGAACATGTCTTTCTTTACAAGAAAGGACAGGAATTAAGTTCACAGAAAAGAACTTATAATTGTACACAAAGTCAAGAAACTAATGACAATAAAACACAAGAGACTAGTAATGGTCTCAACCAACAGGATTTAACTGATGATGAACCAAGAAGAAGTAAGAGAGCGAGAACTTCAAAATCCGTTGGTCCAGATTTTCTGACATACCTGTTAGAAAATGAACCTCAAAGCTTTAAGGTAGCAATGACAGGTCCTGAAGCACATTTGTGGAAAGAGGCTGTTAATAATGAAATTGAATCCATTATGCAAAATCATACTTGGGAATTGGTGGATCTTCCATCAGGTTCTAAACCTCTTGGATATAAGTGGATATTCAAGAGAAAAATGAAAGCAGATGATTCAATTGACAAGTATAAAGCAAGTCTTGTAGTTAAAGGTTACAGACAAAAGGAAGGTCTGGACTATTTTGACACATATTCCCCTGTGACAAGAATAACATCCATTCGCATGTTTATTGCTATAGCAGCGTTGTTTAATTTAGAAATACATCAAATGGATGTTAAGACAGCTTTCTTAAACGGTGATCTAAATGAAGAGATCTATATGGAGCAACCTGAAGGGTTTGTAGTATCAGGGCAAGAAAAGAAAAGAAAGTTTGTCGACTTGTAAAATCCCTTTATGGATTAAAACAAGCACCTAAGCAATGGCATGAAAATTTGATCATGCAATGCTTACTAATGGGTTTAAGATAAACGAATGTGACAAATGCGTCTATGTTAAAAACACTGACCAAGGATATGTCATAATTTGTCTTTATATGGATAACATGCTTATCATTGGAAGCAGTCAAAACATGATCAAATCAATTAAGCAAATGCTTAACAAAAGATTTGATATAAAAGACATGGGGGTCGCAGATGTTATATTATGAATGAAAATTACTAAAACATCTGACGGATATGCTTTATCTCAATCACATTATATTGAGAAAATTCTTGGTAAATTTATCAAGGATGATATGAATTTAGCTAGAACACCTGTAGACGTCAATCTTTATTTATCGAAAAATAAAGGTGATGCAGTGTCTCAGTTAAAATACTCCAAAATCATTGGAAGCCTAATGTACCTAATGAATTGTACTCGTCCTGATATAGATATAGCTTATGCTATCAGTAAATTGAGTAGGTACACTAGTAACCCCGGAGAAGACCATTGGAAAGAGATCATTCGGGTTAGATATCTAAGATTCACCCGTGATCATGGTTTGAACTTTACTCGATATCCAGCAGTACTAAAGGTTATTGTGATGCAAATTGGATATCGGATACTAAAGATTCAAAATCCACAAGTGGATATGTCTTTACTCTAGGAGGCGCTGCTGTTTCTTGGAAATCCACGAAACAAACATGCATCGCACGTTCCACAATGGAATCCGAGTTCATTGCTTTAGACAAAGCAGGAGAAGAAGCAGAATGGCTTCGTCACTTCTTAGAAGACATTCCAATGTGGCCAAAACCTGTGCCAGCTATTTGCATTCATTGTGATAGTCAATCTGCAATAGGCAGGGCACAGAATCATATGTATAACGGTAAGTCACGACATATTTGTCGTCGACATAATACCGTTAGGCAGTTGTTGTCAAATGGAATAATCTCAATAGACTATATAAAATCTAAAGAGAATATTGCGGATTCGTTAACAAAAGGTTTGACAAAAGAGCTAGTGTATAGTTCATCGAAGGGGATGGGATTAAAGCCTATTACATAAGAGTCGTCATAATGGTAACCCTACTTATATAACTGGAGATCCCAAGAACTAAGTTCAAAGGGACAACTAAGTTATGTATGGCTCGCCGGAAATCACCAAGGGATTAAAATTCCCTACCCATTCCTATGGTGAGTGTGATATCTGCAACATATATTGTATGCAGGGGCATAAGGATAAGCTTTGCTTTTAATGATTACTTATATCTTGATTGAGGCATAAAATCAAGACGAGTATAAGGAGATACTCACAATAAGAATCACCTATATGAGTGTTGAACTGGGGCCGGTTCTATGAGAATGAAGAGGCTAAATTCTCTAGAAACACTTATGAAAACTAGGCGTGTTCAAGGCCAAAATGAACACAACAGTGAGAACCACGATGTGTTAGAAGATATTTTGTGTGAAATCTATTGTCTTGGCTTACACAAACGGCTGAACAATTCAAGGCATCGCGTCCATTGGTTAGCCAGTAAGTCCGATAGGTTATCACTAGGAAAGGTTCAAGGCCGAAAGCTACCTATCCTGATGCAAGATATTTTCGCCTTATACTGTTTCAATAAAGTCTGCATATTGTTGCATTTCCGTTGTCATCAAATTCCATTCATGTGGGGGATTGTTGGAAATGGTTATAAAATTCTGGGTAAAACCATAATTTTTTCCTAAGTTTGGCCTATTTTTTAGGTGGGCCCCATGCGTCGATTTACGCGGATCAAAGTGGTAACGTGTTCTATGCCGCGTTGTGATTCACGTGGTATACTTGGTTGCTCAAAACCATTACCGAGTAAATGGGAAATTGAAGCCAAAGTGTGCTCCATGGAAATGGAGTTTTGGTGAAAAATCCTTAAAGGTTTGAATAAGGCTTGTCCCACATTGATTTGGTATGAAGTTTTGAAAGGGTTTATAAGGCATGGTTTGGTACTTGGGGTGTGCCCCAAGGGGTACCCAAGTGTTTTAGAGAGGGAGATTATGGGCAAAATGGGCTAGACCCATTGGACTCAAAAATCACTACACACGCGCGCACGCGCCGCCGTCCGTCCGTCCGTCCGATCGGTCGGGCGGGCTAGGCTGGGCTGGGCCTGGGCTTGGGTACGGGTGCGTAGTGTGAGGTTGGGTTGGGCTTGTCCGGCCTAATATCTATCTTTTTGGGCCAAAAACATTTGAATTTAATTTTATTTTTGATAAAATAAAATCCAGAATTCAAACAAAACAGGGCCCTTCCCGTTTTTTATCTGTTTGAATTATGAACCCAACAGATTCAAATCTGTTTGAATTCAAAACCAACAGGTTCATGCCTGTTTAATTCAAAACCTACAGCCACCATTACATCTATAAATAGAACAACCCTCATTTGATTTTTAATTCATTCAGAAATTTCGTATTTCACCTCTGCAAATCCTATTCTTCATTTTGCTGCATTTTATTTTTGTGAGAGAGAGTATAAACACTTAGTGTGTTCGACGAACGAATAAATTGTAGTGCTGCTTTTATTCGTTGATAGATCATTTCATCCTGAGAGATAGACATCCACATTCTGAAATCACCGAGGAGAGGACGAATCTGTCTTAAGGACATAGTGTCAAACACTGGACTTGATCAGATTATAATTCAAAGAAATTAATCAAGTAAGTTATTTAATTTATTTTCGGTGTTTTATTATTTATTTAAATCAGATTTTAATTTTGTTTTGTAACAAAATAAAATCTGTTTTTATTTATTTATTTTTGTTTCGAGTTTGATTTTTGTAATCAAACAAATTCTCTTATTTCCTTTATTTCTTTTATATTCTGTTTGTTGTTAAGTACACAAACTGAATTAATTAATTACAGTGAAGATTGTCCAACAGGAATGTGGGCTAGGGTTTGAGTTTGAAAATATAAGGATGCATTTGGTATTATTGAAAGTATAATTAGAACAAATTAAAATTTCAATTTTGTAAGTAAAGTATAAAAAAAAAAAAGAATGTAAAGAATTAGACCTTGTTTAAGAATTGACCATTTTAATCATTTTTTTTTTAATTTATGAAAATGCATTAAACAAAAAGTAGAGAGGGTGATGTTACAAATTGTATTGACTTTTGACTGAAAATTCAACTCTCCAAACAGCCTTATCATATATATATATATAGATACTAGTGGTTGGGCACACACAATGCGTGTGCAAATTTATTTAGAGTTATAATATGAAATTGACATCTTTTTTAATAACAGACATATGTATAACTATGTGTAATGTAACATTTGATATTAATATATTTGATATTTGATAAATAAAATATATATATATATATATATATATATTAATGTACAAATCTTTAAAAAACACACTCAAAAAAAAAAAAATTAAGCAAACAAACAAACCAATTTTTTGAAAACATAAATTACAAACACACAAACACAAATTTTGATAAAATGAAGAAAAAATAATAGTCAAATTTTGTTTTAACCTAATAACATAACACTGAATTCTTTCTTAAAAAAAACACACTTCAAAATAAATAAATAAATAAATAAATAAATAAAAGGTTTTTTAGAATAGTTACAGCAAAAAAAGATTAGATACAGACGAAGGAAAATAACATGTAATTCTTTTCTCCAAAAAATCTAAAACAATATTTTTTATTTTCTTTTACTTTTTAATGAAGAAAATAAAAAGTGTAATTAACAATAGTATTCACAAATTACCAAATTTTTAAAAATTGAATTTATACACACAAACAACCAAAGCTTAAAAAAGTTAAACAGGCAAAAACCCTAGCAATTTATAATAACAATAAAAAAACTTAATATAAAAATATAGAAACATACAAAATAGAAAAAAATACAAATCCAAAACACATCATTGAATTTATTTTTTATTTTTATTTTTATTTTTAAAAAACACACACAAAAGTAAACAAACGAACCAAATTTTAAAAAAACAAACAAAAGCTTAAAAAAATGAAACAGAAAAATCTCAAACTATTTAATTCTAAGTCTAAACAATTGCACACATTTTATGTTTCGCAATTTAAAAAGAAAAAATTGAATATAAAATTATAGGAGCACAGAAAATAAAAAAGTACAAACCCAAAACACTTAGAACACATATAGTCAAACAGATTTGATGGACATAAAAAAAATAAAAAATTACACTAAAACATATTTAATATGCAATTAACAATTAAAAATAAAATAACAACAATTAAATAAACTTATATATAAAAAAAAAACGAAATGTAGAATCAAAAAAAAAAAAAACTTTAGAAAACAGAGGAAACAAACAAAAGTAAAACAGGGAAAGAAACATTCAAAATAGAAAACAAACCAAAAGTTAACAAAGTGAAACATGGGATAACAATTGAATAAATAATCCAAGCACACACAGCAAATTGATAATCAAACATGACAAATCTTTACAATACCAAAGAAACCAACTATGTGATGTAACTACAACTTAAAAGCCAAATTCAAAAGCCAATTGAATACATTCCATCACAATTACGAACCAATCAAAGTCACAAGAGAGAGAGACCTGTAGCATCGACCTTGGCAGAGCCACTACCAAAGGAGCTGATGGTGTTGAGGCCTATTGAAGCACTTGTATTAACCATTATTACATCTCAAACTAAGCTTCATAAAATCTTCAGCATCAAATCCAAGAAGTCAAAAATAGAGTTCGAAGCAAAACTTCGAACATAATTGTGTCTCTCTCACTCAATGGCTATATAAATAAGAGTTGAATTGAAGTAATAGAGAATACTAGGGTGGGCTCGTTGAAGATGGTAAAAAAAAATCTATTATATTATGTACAGTTATGTTGTTTTGGCTTCAGTGAAAATATTGGAACTGATTTAGAATTGTGCAACAGTTTGGAAACGTGAGCAGTGGGATAATGGAATTGATTGGTTTTAATTTATCATGTTACCCTTAATTACAAACTCATATAAGTGCAAAAATAGGATAATTATTTATGAAGTTAAGGTTGTTTTAGGAAAAATGTAAAAAAGTTATTAAGGCAGTGGCTTTAAGACTCCAAAAAAGTTGTTCCTTTTTACTAATAGAATAGATATACATAAATAGTGTTTTTTTTTTCTTCTTATGTGGCACATTCTAAATGATTACTTTTTGTAAAAAAATACATCAGCATGCATTTTCTATTTACATATTGTTATCCAAAAAACAACTTAAGAGGGGGTGAATTAGGTTTTTACAATTAAAAATTAATAATACCCTAATAAAAATTATGACTAGCACAATAGATAAATATAATTAATGAAATAAAAATAATTAAAGCAAGTGTCTTAACAACTATGTCAGTTAATGATTTTAGCACAATAAAAATGTGAACTATAGCTATGGCAATTTAAAATAAAATAAAGAGATAAGGGAGAGAGAGACAAACAAATTTATAGTGGTTCGGCTTCAACTCGGCCTACGTCCACTCCTCAAGTTTCACTTGAGATTTTCCACTATCTTCTAGTTTCACAAGGGTGCTAGCAACATCTTTACAAATGGAGCAATCCTCTACGGATTTTACACAGACTTCACAAGCCCAAACCCTTGCAAATCTTAGGTGATTCACAATCACTCTCAAAATTTCAAGAACACAGTGTTTGCAACACTTTTATAAGATGAAATGGTATTTTTGCTTTCAAAGAAAGCTTACAATAAATATCTCTCAAAGATAGATATATAAAATAAAGCTTTGATTTTTCTGTAAATCTCACACAGGAAAGATAGGCTTAAAGCTATAAGGCTCAGTGTATAATTTCTGAGAATAGATGTGAGTGATTATAGATCAAAGAATATTTTCAGGTTTTTTTGTAACTTGTTTATATTAAAGACTTTAGTATATATAATGAAAATTATAGCCGTTGTAATCATTCGAATTTATAGCCGTTGTACTTCTATCATTATCAATTTGAATATCTTTCACTCCATCATTACAAATTTGAATATCTTCCACTTGAACTTTTTGAACCTTTTGGCCTGCTACTGTGCTAGGTTGTTTGAACCTTTGTTTTTGGCTGTTTGAACTCTTGATTTAATCAAATATTAAATACATTCTAACAACATTTAAGATAAAGGTTTAGGTGAGAAATAATAGGACAGAATAAATTTAATTCTATTTTTATCTTTCAAATAAATCATCAAAATAAATTTTGATTCTATTTTTCTCTTTCAAATAAATCATCAAAATAAATTTTGATTAAAATATAATTAAATAAATCATCAAAATAAATTTTGGATTCTATTTTTCTCTTTCAAATAAATTAAAACATAATTAAATAAATCATCAAAATAAATAAGTCTAACAATCTCTCCCTTTTTTATGATGGCACACAATGATGCTTTGATTTGATTTGGGAGTAACAAGGGCTCCCCCTCAAGTCATGTTTCTAAATACATAGGTTAGCATATGTGTAATAAATAAGCTTTAATCAATAACATGATATAAGATTAAGATATCAATCTATAAATATATAACATCAGATTAGTTTGAAAATAATACTATAGTACATAACATCATATAATTTTCTCCCCCTGTGACATTATCAAAAGGAAATCATGGGTCAGAATCTGGAGGAGGAGGAGGAGGAGGAGGAGGAGGAGGAAAATGATAGTGATAAATGGCATCTATACAATTCAAAACAGATATATACATATATGCATACATATATAACCCTCCTGCGTCTCTCTCATTTTTTGCAAAACGCAGTTGCCACGCGGCCTGGCTTTTGCTTCATTGGCCGACAAAAGCAACTCTCCTCGATTGTTGCTCGCCTTGACTATCTCTCCCTCCTTGTCTTCTTCTCTTTAACCTCTTCTCTTCAGCCTTCTTCTTAATCACACTCGTCTGCTTCTTCTTCTTCACCTCACTCTCTTCTATCTCTTCTTCATCACTCACTGCGATCTTCTTCTTCCTCGAGAGACAGAACAGAGAGACTGAGCAGAGCAGAAAGGATGCCAAAAACTACGATCCGGTCGATTACATCGCTCTTGTCTACTACATGGCCTCGTCTCGTCCCGTCCCCTTACGCTCTTTCCGGACCTGAATGATCTCGTAAGAGCTGTTGGGCCGAGTGCCCCGGCTCCTACTCTTCCTAACCTTCCTATGATGTCGATTGAGCAAATAATGGCAGCTCAATCAGACATTGAAGCCAATCATTTCACACTAACGTCTTGTATGGAGACGGTGATTGCAGTTACAAAATTGGCTCACCGATTACAGAACAGGACGAGTGAGCTCCATCAGGTCAACGCCCAACTCTCTCTGCTCCAACACATGTACAAGGATGCGCGAGCAGAAATAGGCGCACTGAAGGCTGAAAATAAAGAGCTTAAACGGAAGACCACCTCCATGGCCCGATTTGGAGCAACGTCGTTCTTGGCCTTTGATAGTCAGCGGGGAGTCGTCACTCTCGACGAAAGCACGGTGGCAGGGGCGTCAAGGGTCGTCCAAGGTGATAAAAAGAATAAGGAAACAATGGAAGAGGCGAGTAAGTAAGATCGGCGTATGGCCGGAGAAAAAATGAAGGTTTTTTTTTTTATGTTTATTTTGATCGGCGTGTGGCCGTAAAAAAAATGAAGGGTTTTATTTATTTATTTATTATTGGTTTTGTTATGTAAATATTTTTATTTTGATTTGTTGTTGTGTTTATGTTTAAGTACGGAAAAATGAAATTAAAAAGCAAAAAAAATAAGAAAATGAAGCCCAAACAAAAAAATAATAATGAGAGACCAAATTGTTAATGAGTATATGAGAAGCATTTGAGCATGATCTAATTCTCAATTTCTTAGTAAGAGCATATCAATCTCAAAACTATAATAGACATAAAAGTGCATAGATCAAACAAGGTTGCCAAGCAAGAGCATAAATGTGGAGCTAAAGTTCAAGTCACTCTTCCTTGAGGAAAACGATCTTCCTCTTACATTATTAACAACTAATCAGCTCAAAGGTCATGTTGTAAGAATTAAGATACCAAAAGCATAGAGATATCAAAATAATCAGAGATACTAAAATAATCAAGTCTATTTTTCTCCCCCGATGACATTTTCAACAAAATCAAGCACAATACGGGAGTATGGTACAACATATAGGATGAAAGAATGTAAGTCGCATTATAACACAAATAATCATCCATATCAAGATAGCTCTATGATATCAAAAAAATGATAGCACATGATGATCATACAATTGAAGCTCATACCATTTGACAATAATAGACAAAAAAAAAAAATAGTAGCATGTGAAGGTGCAAGCCCATAAGTTTGATATCAAAAACAGAATAGAAACTGAGGGGATTTTAAAAAATAATCAAGTTTAAATTCTTCCCCTTGTTTCATTTGGCAAAATCAATAGGAGATATGATAAATGAAAGCTCATAACTGAAATGTTCTCGTCAATAATATCAAATAGAATGCCAAGAGATACCAACATGCAATCTACCAAGGATACTAATATGCAATCTAGAAGATTTAACAATCATAGCTCAAGCATTATGTAGAATACCAAATATTGCTCATAATAGATTAAACTTAATATAATCTCATGGAGCTAATGTAATTCAAAAAAAAAAAAAAATGAAGCATGTTCAAGGTATAGCGATCCATATGTCAAGAAAAATCATAAATTTCAATATGTACCACACATTTAAGCATAGGCATGATTTTTAGGTAAGAACATCATCAAAGAGTATAAATTGCAAATCATATGAAGCATAATCAATCTTTTTTATATCAAAGTAATAACAGTATTAGCTCAAGGGATATAAGATAGAATTTTTACCTCAAAAGCTTAAGAGAGTATATGAGGCATACCTTAGGTTCAAGTGATGGAAGCTTTTCAATCTTCAATTTTCTTTCATGAGGAGTTCATCTCAAAAGGATTTAACAAGTATGTTAGCAAAATGATTTCTCCCCCTAAGTTAGTGTTACCCTTTTCTATTTTGTGTAAATATAACATTCATAGAACAATCACTATTACTCAATAAAATTACAATACAAATCACTTCTTATCACAAACTAAAAATGTGAAAAATAAGTCAATGATCAAACAAGAGTTTGGAATGCTATTTTTCAAAATTTTCAAGTTGTAACGCATAGCATAATATGCATAAGAAAATAGTTTTATGCTCTTTGTTTTATTAAGAAATGATGCAATAATCTCATTTAATCACATAACATTATCAAGAGGCATTTTCATCAATTCAGTCCACATGCTTAAGTGTGATAAAACATTTTACTCAATATGGAACACAACATGAATGTTATAAATAATTAATTTAACAATTTATCAATCAAAAGCATTTCATGAGATGTATGCCAATATAATCCATATTCAAAAGATATTCAATAGGATAGATGCAATGTCTCTATAAACTTATGATACTTCTTTTCATTTAGACATTATTGATGGATCATAATCAAGGAATTTCACAACTCATTCAAATATTCCAATGTAAAGCATATAAGCATGAAATTTTCATATTGAGCATATTCTTGAGATCACAAATATAGAATTCAAAATATAGATAGTATACATCTCAAAAACATGCTATGACATCAAAATTGATTCTATAAAGATATGACTCAAAAAGGAATTAACATATTAGTATGAAGTCATATATAAGATGTGAAAAGTATGCTCAAAAAAAAATTATCACTTCTTATCTCTTTTTCACAGCAATGGATGACATGATATAAAATGTTAATGAATACATGAATCATTCATATTGTAATAGGCATTCATCAAAATAATATAATTCTCATTTTTGAGTTCAATGAATGTTTGAAAGAAACTAGCAGAACATGATTTAGCAAACTTAGTACAATTAGGTTACATGGAAGCAATGATTAGACACAACCTATTGTACACAAATCACACTTTAAAGAATATAGAACTTTAAGTTTAAAGGCATGTTAGGAGTTATATCTTCATTTACCTCTTTGGAATCTTCACCCATATATTACCTCTATTGTTTATCTTGGTGATTTTCATTTCATCATTCTTCTTTTTGTAGGAGTTGATTTTGCTATTTAGATTGAACACTCTTGTTGTGCATTTCCTCTCGAAGTACTAGGTGTCCTTTGAGATTCCACCTACAAAATATCTTGATTTCTTTCTTGGTACCCATACTTTCTTGGGTCCATGGGGATTAGTCTCAAGAACATTTAATCTCATAAAAGGTTTATGAGGATCAAAACCAATGCCTACTTTGTCAAAAACACATCTTTTATTTCCAAGAAGCTTGTTGAGGTTTTCTTTTCATTTTACAAAATTTTCAAGAGTTTTGTTTAAATCCTCAACATTGTTTTTCAAAATGTTTTTCTCATTGGCAATAGACGTAAAGTCATTTTTCAAAATAGCATTTTCCATTTTTAAGACATCCACATCATTTGAAAGAGAAGTAACTAATTTCTTTAATTTAGAATTTTTAACACAAACGTTTCTAAATATGTCATGTAATTCATTGAAAGCACTTTCAAATTCTACATAATTAGAAATTACCTCATCTTGAGTAGATTCTTCTTCTTCAAGAGCCATGAGATACAGGTTGGCTACTCCATCATTTTCTCCCCAAATAGCTTTCTTTTTGCTGCCATCCATTATGAAAGTTCATGAGCCATGAGTGAGCCTAGGAGTTCTTCAATGCCTAATTTCGTCAGGTCTTGTAACACCCCGAAATAAACCTAACATGAATGATACATAACCACATACATTCATTAATTACAACCATTCTCTATTCTCTATATCAAGATCTCCATGGTTTATACAATAGTTCCACATGCAAATATACATTAAAAGATAAGAAAACACTTGAATCTATAGCATGTGAAACATATAGTCTCAAAAATAAAGATAAAATAAGAGAAACGCCCTTATGGGCTTACATCTTCCAAGGCAATAGCTCGGTTACACAAAATAGTCTCTCGGACCCATTCACATTAGCCCTTGGCTTTACAAAAATTCACAACTAAATAAAGAGCAATCTACTTTTCACAAGAACATATCCACGCCCTCAATTCGGCGGAATCACAACATCTTTACCTGCACCAAAATCCCATAAGGGTGAGCATAAAGCCCAGTAGAAAATTCTCACAAAATATATACAGTTATGCAAAATTTCTCAACATCATATGCAAATGTATTACCATGCCATGGCATTATAAAAAGAACATCATTTTAATGCACCTTTTGAAAATCACCATGTTTTCAATGACGTTATGCAATCTCATTAATTTCAATACATCCAACTCTTTTAATTAACAGGGGTGGTAAATACGACATTGGTAATCCCTAGGCTGGTGTCTGTAAGTAGACTCTACGAGTACTACCAAACTGTCATTTTTATCGGTATTAACCGGAAGGCTCGACACCTGTCCCGTGCGGCTTTCTGGTCTTTCACCAAGGACACTCAGGCCAACTGTAACGCCCTCAAAATTAACCCATTATTTATATATCATTGTCATGCAATATAAAAAGGAAACAATTCATTATCTCACTCATCAGAGTATTACTAAATAAAAGCATTACATGTAACATCAAATTAAATGCCCTACGGGCTTACATCTTTCCAAGCCAACACTTGGACACAAAATTATGAGTTCTAACTCAAATACAAGTAAAGCCCTAGGCTTGAATGTTTACATGTACTAACAAATAAAACAACTAACTAAAGATAGTCTTTCAAAATCCAAAAGCCAAATCCTCCCAAGCTAAGTCCTTGGAGGTAGCTTATCACCTGAACCTGAAAATGATGTTCCCATATAGGGTGAGCCACAGCCCAGTAGAAAAATACTAAACCAAATATAAGCATTGAATAAAGCATTAGCATTCAATAGATGGATAACACAAATTATCAGTTCCATTTTCCATTCATTATTCAACATGGCTCAGAACCTGGCCAAACTTACAACAGTGAACTATATATCATATTCACAATAATTCCAATAACGACAACACAAATGAGACTCAGGCTCATACACTTCATACTTCCAGATTGATACACATTTTAGTGCTGTATCAATAACATGTAAAAACACTTCAATATCAATAAGCACACATAAAAGTGATGCTAATGGAGTCCATCCCCTATCTCCTCCCAAACAAAATCCGGTTTAGAGGTCCATCCCCTATCTTCCCCTAAACCGTGGAGTACATCCCCTATCTCCTCCCACACAAATGCAAATGCATGCTCAATCAATACATGTTTTTTCTGTATTAATTCAATAGTCAAAACAATGACTTAACCAATATGATTAGTTTCAGTTATCCCTAATCCACATGCAATGTCTACAACAATCACGACTATCCTCCACCGATAGCCCAAAACAGTTATTTCTAGACTGGAAATAAATAAATCAACACAATTCAATAGGCGAGTGATTTAAATTAACCACTACCCCCCCATTTAATCAATAAATTCCTCAATTTCATGAATTTAACTAATTTCCCTAATTTCCTTAAATTAATTATACAAATCAATTTATTAAGACAATTAGGGTTTTTCCCAAAATTACCAAAATACCCCCAACATATCAAAATACCAAAACTTAGAACAAAACTTATACATTGGAGTAGGAAATCCCTACCTCGAAGAAATTAACCCAAATGGAGAAGACGGAGATGAAGACCCAAAATCCAAAGTGCTCCAAACCCAAGATTGCTCAGATTAAAATGTAGCCCTCGACCCACTCTATCTTTTTAATAAAGGATCTAGGGTAGAAACACACTCTAAGTAGATCAAACCTAACCTAGAGAGAAGGTGTGTAGAGGGAGAGAAAAGTCGGACCTAGGGTTTGGAATAAAAAGGAGATGAAAAGTGATTTAAACCCGCTGCTGCCTATTTAAACCTGACAGGCTCGCTCGAGCGAAGACTTGGTCGCTCGAGCGACCAGACACAGAAAACCCTCGCTCGATCCAAGAATGCCTCGCTCGAGCCAACAACTCAGAAGCTCGCTCGAGCGAAGAAAAGCTCGCTCGAGCGAAGAACTCAAACCCTCAGGTTGCAACCAGACGCACGCTCGAGCGAGAACGCTCGCTCGAGCGAAGACGCTCGCTCGAGCGAAGAACAAACCAGTTCGCTCGAGCGAAGAAAAGCTCGCTCGAGCCAATAAACACTGCTCTCAGGTCTATACTAGACGCAATCGCTCGCTCGAGCGAAGAAACCCTGGCTCGAGCCACCAGACACAAAACACCCACTCGCTCGAGCGACCAAACCCTCGCTCGAGCGACAACCCAAAAACTGGACAGCAACACTTGGTTTCCGAACCCAACCAACCTATAACAAAACCTGCCCAACATATCCTATAACTCAAAAATAAGGAATTAAAGGACAACAACAACAATATAATAACAACTGAATCTACGGAACATAAGTCCGGGTACAACAACCAAATGGGAAAAGACCGGGGTCGCTATAACCTCCCCCCCTTAAAAGAATTTCGTCCCCGAAATTAAGCATAAGTTTTTGAAAACAGGTTTTTCCTCAAATTCCAACAATATGACATTACAATAATGCACAACTTGACCCAATACCGGTCATTTCATCTCTTATCAAGAGGCATCTCACAATATGTATATAAAAAACATATATTACAACCTGCATCAGTATTATGCATTTTTCCTTTCAATTTCAACAGTTTTCAATATTATATTCAATTTCATGATAGAACTCTAATTCAACAATATATTCAACATATTCAATGTTATACTAAACTTCCATTATGAGGCAAGTTCCAAAATATTTCCATTAAACCAAAACATTCTCAATGTTTTCCAACTTAAGACATATATAAAGTTCTTAAGTTCAACAATATTACAAAATCTAAATATAAGATTACAAATCAATAAACATGTCCGGATATTTCTCGCGGACTTCCAATTCACGTTCCCAAGTGGCTTCTTCCATCCCGTGATGTTTCCACAGAACCTTTACCAAAGGAATGGTTTTGCCTCGCAAAACTTGATCCCGCCTATCCAAGACCCGAACCGGTCTCTCCTCATACGAGACATCCTCGTCAACCACTAAATCAGTCCAATCCAACACATGTGATGGATCCGGCTCATACTTCCGAAGCATACTCACATGAAACACGTCATGTACTCCGGACAACTGCGGTGGCAAAGCTAAACGATAAGCAGCCTCGCCAATCCTCTCAAGGATCTCAAAAGGACCAATGAACCGAGGGACAACTTCCCGCTCTTCCCAAACCTCATCAATCCCCGTCTAGGTGATATCTTCAGAAAGACATGATCACCCACCTCAAACACCAAAGGTCTCCTCCTACGGTCGGCATAAGATTCTGACGACTCTGGGCTGTAACAAGCCTCTTACGGATAAGCTCAACTTTCTCCGTCGTTTCCCTCACCAACTCCGGACCCAACAGAGGTGCATCCCCCACCTCGGCCCAACAAACTGGAGATCTACACGGTCGGCCATACAAGGCCTCAAACGGTGCCATACCGATACTAGACTGGAAACTGTTGTTGTAGGCAAACTCCACTAATGGCAAGTGCCTCTCCCATGACCCACTGAAATCAAGAACACAACCCCGAAGCATATCCTCAAGGATCTGAATAGTACGCTCGGACTGCCCGTCAGTCTGAGGATGATAAGCCGTGCTAAAGGTCAACTTAGTGCCTAAGGCACTCTGCAAACTCTGCCACAACCTAGCAGTAAAACGAGGATCTCTATCTGAGACGATCGTCACTGGGACCCCGTGCAACCTCACTATGTCCCGAATGTACAAGTCGGCAAGATGATCTACCGAATCTCTCACGCGCATAGGAATGAAGTGCGCCGACTTAGTCAACCGGTCTACAACCACCCAAATAGCATCACTACCCCGCTGAGTCCTCGGAAGACCCACAACGAAGTCCATAGTGACATGCTCCCACTTCCACTCGGCAATAGGCAAGGGTTGCAACAAACCCGCTGGCCTCTGATGTTCTGCCTTCACTTGCTGACAAGTAAAGCACTTAGACACGAAAGCTGCCACATCTCTCTTCATACCCCGCCACCAAAATTGGCGACCCAAATCCCGATACATCTTAGTACCTCCCGGATGTACCGCAAGGCGTGAATGATGAAACTCTCGGAGTACCTCCTCTCGGCAAGACTCCGGCACAAACAAACGGTCTCGGTATCTCACACTCAGGTCGGAATACACCGTTAAACCCTTCTCAACCTTCCCACTGGAGATCTTCTCTCGGAGGGATTCTACTTCAAGGTCACCCCTCTGAGCCTCTAACACTCGAGTCACAAGTGTAGGCTGCGCAACAAGAGAAACAAGGCCGCAGCCTCAACGGATTCGCCCAGAAGCAAATCAAACTCTCCAAGTGCACCAACATCTCCCACTCTGGATGGCTATACTAGCTATGTCACCAACAGATTTCCTGCTAAGGGCATCGGCCACCACATTGGCCTTCCCCGGATGATAATGCAACTCAAGTCATAATCCCCAATGAACTCCATCCACTCCTCCTCTGCCTCAAGTTCAAGTCTTTCTGTGTGAACAGATATTTCAGACTCTTATGATCCGAGAATACCTCGAACCTCTCACCGTAAAGATAATGCCTCCAAATCTTCAAGGCAAATATCACAGCTGCTAACTCTAAATCATGCGTAGGGTAATTCTTCTCGTGAATTTTCAACTGACGTGAGCCATAGGCAACCACTTTCCCCTCTTGCATCAACACACAACCCAAACCCTCTCGTGAGGCATCACAGTAAACAGCATAACCCAACCCTCTCTCCGGAATAATCAAAACCGGAGCGGTGGTCAATCTAACCTTCAACTCCTGAAACGACTTTTCACAAGTCTCACTCCATACAAATTTGACTCCCTTCCGAGTCAATCTAGTCAAAGGCGAAGCTAACCTGGAGAAATCCTTCACAAACCGTCGATAATACCCAGCTAATCCCAGAAAACTGCGGATCTCAAACACACTCTTAGGCTGTGCCCAATCTTGCACTGCCTCAGTCTTAGATGTATCAACTGACACTCCTTCCCCAGAAACCACATGGCCTAAGAACTTGACCTCTTCTAGCCAGAACTCACACTTCCCAAACTTAGCATAAAGCTTATGGGCTCTAAGTAACTCAAGCACCACTCTCAAGTGTTCCTTGTGCTCCTCCTCCGAAGGTGAATAAATCAGAATGTCGTCCACGAAGACGACTACAAAACGATCTAAGAATTCCCGGAATATCCGGTTCATCAAATCCATAAACACTGCCGGTGCATTGGTGAGCCCAAATGGCATCACCAAAAACTCATAGTGGCCATACCGCGTACGGAATGCCGTCTTCGGAATATCTTCCTCCCTGACCCTCAACTGGTGGTAACCCGATCTCAAATCTATCTTAGAGAAACAACGGGAACCCTTCAACTGGTCGAACAGATCATCTATACGAGGCATAGGGTACTTATTCTTAACCGTAGCCTGATTCAATTTCCGGTAATCTATACACAGTCTCAAAGCACCACCTTTCTTTTTAACAAAGAGGGCCGGTGCTCCCCACGGCGAAACACTAGGACTAGGACGGATAGCCCTTATCTAGCAACTCCTGGAGCTGATCTCTTCAACTCAACTAACTCGGCTGGGGCAAAACGATAAGGTGCCATAGAAATTGGCGCCGTGCCGGGCACTAGGTCAATAGAGAACTCAATCTCTCGATGCGGTGGCAAACAACAAGGTCCTCGGAAAGACGTCCGAGTACTCACACACCACCCGTGGCAACACAATCTGGGTCTCATCACACTCACCACTCTCAAAGCTAGCAAGTAGACCACTAAGCTCACTCCGCCCTCGCGAACCATACCCCGGTGGCAAAACACTACCAACCCGGTCCCCCAGAAAATGAAAACACTCTCCGCCCACGGTACAACAAGTGACCCTCTGGCGATAGCAATCAATAACTGCCCGGTATGACGATAACCAGTCCATACCCAAAATAACATCAAAGCCCTTCATGGGCATAACTACAAAAGGAACGGAAGTCTATGCTAGTCGACCTCTATATCACAACCCCTAACACCTTGTTTCAAGATCAACTCGCCCCCAAGAGGTGACACTACACAAATAGGAGATGCTAACTGTGCTAACTCCAACTCCAAAACAGATGCAAATGCAGCAGACACAAAGGAATGAGATGCACCCGTATCAATCAAAACATTAGCAACCGAGTTGCAAAACAAGAAGGTACCTCTCACAACAGATGGAGCCGGTACAAGATCCTGCGCGGTAACAGCATACACGCGCCCAGATGGTCTCTGATCAACCTGCTCACCCTTAGGAGCATAAGACTGCTGCACAGACTGGGACGATGAAGCCCCCTGATTGGCCCTCGAGGCCTAACCTGCCTGAGCTGGCTGCTGACCCTGAGTCTGCCTCAAACCAGATGTACCAGGTGTGCCACCCAACTGCGGGCAATACCTCTTCATGTGCCTTGCCTGACCGCACTGAAAACAAGAGAGCGGCTGGCCTCTACCCTGACTCTGGCTCTGAGATCGAGCCGAAGATGATGCTGCTCTCTGTACTACTCCTCCCTCTGAGGACAAACTGGAGACTTGTGGCCCAGCTGACCACACTTGAAACAGGTGATGTCTCCCTGACTGCCTTTCCCCGAACTAGCACTCGGCACAGGAAAAGTCGATCTAGAAAAGCTACCCTGAGACTGCTGAGGGTTAAAACCCTTCTGTCTCCTACCATCACTCTGACCATCCTGACTCCTCTTGGAGCCCTTCTGTCCTTCCCTCCTCCTCCTGCATCATGATTTCCATATGGGCTGCAGCATCAACCATACGCCCATAATCCCGAATCATAGTTCCCCCAACTCTCAGCTTGAGGCCACGCCTCAACTTCTTCTCGAACTCAATACAACGGCGTTCCTCAGACCCACCAACTCAGGTGCAAACCTGGACAAGCTAGTAAACGCAGCCTCAAACTCGGCCACTGAAGAACTCGACTGCTTAAGCTGGCAGAACTGGTCTCTCAGCTTCTCCCTGACTGCTGGAGATAAAAACCGCTCCTGGAAAGCATTCACAAAAGCCTCCCAAGTACCTCCTATGCGACCCTTAGTGAACTTCCACCACTGACCCGCATCCCCCTTCAGCTGGAAAAGATGCCAAGGTCACTTTCAACCCCTCGTCTTCGATGCCAAGCATCTCAAACGTCTTCGTTGTCTGTTCGAGCCATTCATCTGCCTTTAAGCGGCTCTTTAGGGTCACCCACAAATTCATCCGGATTAGACCGAAAAACTCCCTCTTCAGAAAGGAAGGTCCTGCATCCGCAACAACAACCTGAGCCTGATTCTCAGCTCTGAGAATGCCTACTGACTCCCTGAATGCCCCTGCTATCTCTCGGGCTAAAGCGCCCATAGCCTGCTGGCCTACTGGCTCGGCCACATTGGCCTGGCCAACTCCCTCCTGTACTGCCGGAATCCTCCTCTGGCACAGGCACCTCCTGCCTACCCGGCCTACCACGCCTACCGCGTCCTCGTCCTCGTCCTGACATCCTAAGAAAGGAAACAAAGACGTTAGCACATTAATAGATGTGCCGAAACTAAACACTCGCGTCCTAATGCATTGGACAACAGTAATTCATTCCACGTAAGCACATAATCACATAAGCACCTACGAATTTCATTCCTGGATGATAATAGTCCCGAAGCGTTACTATAGTTCCGGTTGGAAGCAGCAGTGATCAAGTGCCTTTCCAACAAGACTACTAGAAACTCAAAGGTCCAATCAACATCCTAGAAACTACGTTCCATACCCACATAATCACATAAACATGTTATCATATAAGCATACAACAGTACAGCTAAGTCTCTATCAAACGAGACGAACCCATTGTGATACTAATCACTTCCCACGTACCCAAAGTATTCAAACCCGGTACGCTCTGATACCAAGTTGTAACGCCCTCAAAATTAACCCATTATATATATATCATTGCATGCAATATATAAAAAGAACAATTCATTATCTCATTCATCAGAGTATTACTAAATAAAAGCATTACATGTAACATCAAATTAAATGCCCTACGGGCTTACATCTTTCCAAGCCAACACTTGGACACAAAATATGAGTTCTAACTCAAATACAAGTAAAGCCCTAGGCTTGAATGTTTACATGTACTAACAAAAAAACAACTAACTAAAGATAGTCTTCAAAATCCAAAAGCCAAATCCTTCCAAGCTAAGTCCTTGGAGGTAGCTTATCACCTGAACCTGAAAATGATGTTCCCATATAGGGTGAGCCACAGCCCAGTAGAAAAATACTAAACCAAATATAAGCATTGAATAAAGCATTAGCATTCAATAGATGGATAACACAAATTATCAGTTCCATTTTCCATTCATTATTCAACATGGCTCAGAACCTGGCCAAACTTACAACAGTGAACTATATATCATATTCACAATAATTCCAATAACGACAACACAAATGAGACTCAGGCTCATACACTTCATACTTCCAGATTGATACACATTTTAGTGCTGTATCAATAATATGTAAAAACACTTCAATATCAATAAGCACACATAAAAGTGATGCTAATGGAGTCCATCCCCTATCTCCTCCCAAACAAAATCCGGTTTAGAGGTCCATCCCCTATCTTCCCCTAAACCGTGGAGTACATCCCCTATCTCCTCCCACACAATATGCAAATGCATGCTCAATCAATACATGTATTTTCTGTTTAATTCAATAGTCAAAACAATGACTTAACCAATATGATTAGTTTCAGTTATCCCTAATCCACATGCAATGTCTACAACAATCACGACTATCCTCCACCGATAGCCCAAAACAGTTATTTCTAGACTGGAAATAAATAAATCAACAATTCAATAGGCGAGTGATTTAAATTAACCAACTACCCATTTAATCAATAAATTCCTCAATTTCATGAATTTAACCAATTTTCCCAATTTCCTTAAATTAATTATACAATCAATTTATTAAGACCATTAGGGTTTTCCCAAAATTACCAAAATACCCCCAACATATCAAAATACCAAAACTTAGAACAAAACTTATACATTGGAGTAGGAAATCCCTACCTCGAAGAAATTAACCCAAATGGAGAAGACGGAGATGAAGACTCAAAATCCAAAGTGCTCCAAACCCAAGATTCTCAGATTAAAATGTAGCCCTCGACCCACTCTATCTTTTTAATAAAGGATCTAGGGTAGAAACGCACTCTAAGTAGATCAAACCTAAGAGAGAAGGTGTGTAGAGGAGAGAAAAGTCGGACCTAGGGTTTGGAATAAAAAAAGGAGATGAAAAAGTGATTTAAAACCCCCGCTGCTGCCTATTTAAACCTGACAGGCTCGCTCGAGCGAAGACTTTGTCGCTCGAGCGACCAGACACAGAAAACCTCGCTCGATCCAAGAATGCCTCGCTCGAGCCAAACACTCAGAAGCTCGCTCGAGCGAAAAACTCAAACCCTCAGGTCTGCAACCAGACGCACGCTCGAGCGAAGGAACGCACGCTCGAGCGAAGGAACGCTCGCTCGAGCGAAAGAACAAACCAGTTCGCTCGAGCGAAGAAAGCTCGCTCGAGCCAATAAACACTGCTCTCATGTCTATACTAGACGCAATCGCTCGCTCGAGCGAAGAAACCCTGGCTCGAGCCACCAGACACAAAAACAACACTCGCTCGAGCGACCAAACCCTCGCTCGAGCGACCAACCCAAAAACTGGACAGCAACACTTGGTTTCCGAACCCAACCAACCTATAACAAAACTTGCCCAACATATCCTATAACTCAAAAATAAGGAATTAAAGGACAACAACAACAATATAATAACAACTGAATCTACGGAACATAAGTCCGGGTACAACAACCAAATGGGAAAAGACCGGGGTCGCTATACCAACTTATCAAGTTCAACTACACCCCCTATCCGGACTTATCACGTATTTACCCCATACCACATTTCCTTGGTTCTTATCACAATATCATTTTCTTTCATGAAATAAATATCTTCAATCAAATTTTATAATGCAAAAATAATAAATTGAATGAATATGCAATGACATGATCTTTCCATAACTCATAACACTTTTCCAATTTCAAATGTCTTAACAATAATAACAAAGCAACTACCTTTCTCATTTCTTAACCTCAACATTATTTCGCAAAATAACCATGTGTCTTCAACACACCACAACCATTTCCCATCATGCACAATTCTAATTAATTTAGCCTCTTCAAGGTCATATGTGACATTTTCAAACACAAATCTCTCAAGGTTATAATTTTCACAATCCATGATGCACAATGGTTTACCATTCATTAACTATACATACTCAATTATTTAGTAACAATGCTAAAATAATTCTCATGGCTCATATATCAAAGTTTTGCTATTCAATAAAAACACATAATAAAATTTACACTTCCTCATTCATCCTCTTAACATAAGAAAATAAGGAATTTCAAAGACATCTTCTATTTTACCAAAATCCCCAATTTCTAGGGTTTTCATTAGAAGCAAACCTTCATCATTTTCTAAGAGAAACTCCACAAATCCAATCTTTCATGATTTTAATTGAGGGACGTGTCACGACCCAAACCCGCTCCTATAGGTTTAGCATCGTAATTGGCCAGTAATCCGTGGATTACCAAAGGCCTCTGAACAGATTAGCAAATAGTAAGGGGCTTGCGGAAGCAATAATACAAAATAAACAAGGTCCAATGAGCTGTGATAACGTACATGGGACGGAACATTTCAAAACTTATATGTATATATGCATAAACATGCCAGTCCAGGTACACAATATTTACAACATGTACAACCCAAGACCTGTCTTTACAAAACATATATAGAGACTAGTATGAAATACAAAAACAGCCACAACATTAGGCTTCGATCGGAACCTCCTCGGGAGGCACAACGGATGGCTAATAAAAACATAACAGAAGGCCGTCAACTTTGGCCCTGGTCATGTGCCGTTTCACCTACATACATAATATAAACTGTGAGTGAAAGCCCAGTAAATAATAATAGAGTAAAGGGTTTCAATGAATGAGTTCGTACAGATTCAGAAATCACAATCCAGATTTGCATCAAATTCATTATTTGTCCAGATCATATATATAGACAAAATCATAAGTCATGATTAATTTACGTGATACATCCATTAGCATTAATAGAACAGAACAGAACACATACGCGTGAGGTTATGAATAACCAGTTCCATAAAGAACCTCCGGATCCGGGTAACAGAACAGAACAGAAGCTGAGCCCCCGTGACAGGGCCTCCGGTACGGGTAACAGTGCAGACAGAAATAAGTTCCATGAAGGAACCTCCGATACCGGATAACAGCTAACAGATATCACATGATGCTAAGATGTCACGAAATACATATCAGAAATTGAACAATCATTCATTGTACAAAACATATCATTTCGGAAAACATATCTTGTTTTATCACACAGAAAGTAGATACAGTTTGAACATAACTTTACTAAATTATTACTCACAGTTGGCCTTGAAACAGATAGACGGGGCAGATTGATCACACGACACGCGGCACGTGACCTACATAACACGTAACGGACATACACTTGAAACACACATTCTAATCACACAAAACTTACGTCGTTGGTTCTTAATGTGTTTCTAACCTTAAAGCCTCACTATAGAGTCTTAAACATGGCCTAGGAATGCCTAGGATGGAATGAGGATGCAAAGATGCCTTGGAAAACATTTTTCAAAATTTGCTGAAAACAGGGGTCTCGCTCAAGCGAGCTTGCCAAAACAGAGGGGTCGCTCGAGCATAGACTCCTTCGCTCGAGCGGTCTGTAAAAATGCAAAAGTACTGGTTGTTGAATTTTTACGCTCGATGCACGCTCGATGCTCGTTCGAGCGTGAGACACACCCTTCGCTCGAGCGTAGGTCTCGTCGCTCGAGCGTGCGTCTACGTGCACTAAAAACCTGAGAGCTCGCAATTTACGCTCGAGCCACCATTCCTTCGCTCGAGCGTAGCTTTGAACAAACGATGGTCGCTCGAGCGTGGAATCCTTCGCTCGAGCGAGGAAGCCAAATTATGGAATTTCTAGATTTGCCTCCCAAGCTCAAACCAAGCATTCAACTACCCCAATCTCAACCTCTTGGGCTCATTTTCTGGAAAAACACTTTAAACTCATAGTATAACATGTTTTAAAGATTAATTTGAGAAATCAAAGCCCAAAGGTGAGTCAATTAAACACAATTTCAAACAAACTTCCAAGAAATATTAAAGAACAAAACATGCAAGTGTTCATTTGAATTCAATGCTCCAAAATGTAACCAAATGCAAGATTACACTCAAAATCATGATGAACTCATGGACTATAACTAGAATATGGTCTTGCATGCAAGAATTTCCATGAAAACACTTCAAATTGTTATGATATGGACATGCATGCATGATTTAAGCTCTAATTCAACATGTTTAATTCAATTCTTGTCTTAGATCACTAATGTCACATGAATCATGCAAGAAATGACTTGAATTCACAATCAATAAGGTAATTCTCCTACCTTAAGTCTTGAATTCCAAGTATGAAGGCTCAATTATGAAAATTCCTCTACAATTCTTCAAGTTCCAAGCCAAAAACTCTTGTTGAAGCTAAGTCTCTTCTCCTCTCTCACTCTCCTACGTTTTGTCTCAAATATGGCTGAGGAAATGATGTATGGAGTATGCTAATCAAGTCCCAAACAAGTCTCTTAGAAGTGGTCCACCAAGTGGCAGTTTCGTAAATAATTGAACTAATGTAATTTAGCATTATTTAATCTAATTTAATCGTTCCAAATCAAATTTTTAATTAAACTTACCATAAAATTCTATAAATCCTAACTAATACTTAACATAAAACAATTTCGGAATCGGGCGCCGATAAGGCTTTCAATTTGCAGTTCAAAGTTGAACATGAACAGATCATTTTATGGCAAACAGATAGAAACACAAGATAATGCAATACACATGCAAATTAATTCCAGATTCCTTTTAAATTACTGCTAAGCATAATTAATCATGTTTTAGCATTAATCAGAGGTCGGCGTTATTACAGGACGCCTCCAAGAAGTAGTTAAAAAGATAGAGATTACAAACCCACATTCAAACTCTCTACATTTTGAACCAAAATCTAACATTTACACAAAACTTCAAGAACACTTCCATTTCCTTGGTAAACCCAATTAAAATCACATCTCTTAGATTTTATAGATGAATAACCATCTAATAGTAACAAAGTTTTAAGTTTTGAAAGACCACATTTAAAACTCTCTACCCTTTGAATCAAAATGAAAGATTTATATAAAACTTCAAGAAAACCTTTAAATCATCAACAATGAAACAAAACTAGTATATATAACTTAAGAATGTCCCTACCTCAAGGTCTTTGAGAAGATGGAGAAGAGAAACCCTAGTTTCAAAGATGGGAGAGAGCCTTGACTTCCACAACCAAGTGAAGCTCTTGCCCTAGATCTTCAAGATTAGAGGAAAATGTTGATGATCTTGACCCAAGATTTGCAAGAATCTAAGTATTTTAGGTGTTTGAGGGAGTTTTCTAGAGAGAAGGGGGAGAGAAATAGGGTTTAGAGTGAGAGAGAGATAGCCAAAATGAAAGATATATTCGGACCAAAAAGATACAAAAAATAGAGTTTCGGACTGCCCAGTTGGCCGCTCATGCGGCCTTCCCCCACCGCTCGTGCAGTTCACCTCCACCGCTCGTACGGTCCACTTTCCCTGTTTGTGCGTCGATTTCAGAATGCAAAATTCTGGGTTTCAACCTCCACTGCTCGAGCGGCTTAGCCCACTGTTCGTGCGGCCCCTCCCCGCACGTGCGGCCTAGGGCCTCGTACGTGGGCCCTGGCCCAGCCACCAAAAATTCCTGCTTCGCTCCTGGCACTCCAGACTCACCCGCGCACCTTCTGGAACAAGCGAAATTCAACACCAAATGAAACAAGAACTAGAAAATCATTTCCGGATGTTTCAAACCCAACGAAGATAAAAGGGAAACGAAGCGAAGAGAGAAAGAAAGAAAAATGAAAATATCCGATCGTCACAACCTCCCCACCATAAGAATTTTCGTCCCCGAAATTTGAATAAACTTCACCTAAAATTAAATAAACTCACCAAACAAGAGTGCTCCAACAACAAAATCATTCTTTTAACAACATTATCAAGTTTAAACATTTATGCCAATCCAACAATTATCTTTCTCTTCATCATCACTCCATCAAACAACAATTGTCCAAACTAGATATATGAGATAAAACATTTACAATAAAATACCATACTTCCATAAGCTCATGCTCAATTTAATAACACATACAACAACATGTGACCAACGATTTAGCATTCTCCCCTTTATCACTAGGGGACATCACAATTAAAATAAAACAATTAGGCATGCTCAAATAGATTCGGATACTTGGAGCGGACTTCCGCCCCCCTCTCCCAAGTTGCTTTCTCTATCCCATGGTGTCTCTACAACACCTTCACTAACGGTATGGTCTTATCCCGTAACACTTGTTCTCGGGTATCTAGGATTTGAACCGGTCTCTCATCGTAAGAGGCGTCTTCATCTACCTCCAAATTAACCCAATCTAACACATGAGAAGGGTCGGGTTCGTACTTCATAAGCATTGAAACATGAGACACATTATGAACCCCCGAAAGTTGTGGTGGTAAGGCGAATCGATATTCACTTCCCCGATTCTCTCCAATATCTCGAAAGGTTCAAAGAACCTCGGAAACAACTTACCACTCCTTGCCAAACCTCATCAAGCCTCGCCTAGGTGAGATCTTAAGGAACACGTGATCGCTCACTTCAAAGAACGAAGGTCGTCTCCTCTTATCGGCATAATTTTACTGTCGACTTTGAGCCGTGGCTAATCTCTTCCGAATAAGAGCAGCTTTCTCGGTTGTCTCTCTAACAATCTTCGAACCCAACAACGGTGCATCCCCCACCTCGGCCCAACAAACTGGTGACCTAATTTGAACCTTTATAACCGTGTATAGCCGTTGTACTTCCATCATTACTAATTTGAATATCTTCCACTTGAACCTTTTGAACCTTTTGGCCTGCTGCTGTGCTATGCTGTTTGAGCCTTTGTTTTGGGCTGTTTGAACTCATGATTTAATCAAATATTAAATACATTCTAACAACATTTAGGATAAAGGTTTAGGTGAGAAATAATGGGACAAAATAAATTTTGATTCTATTTTTCTCTTTCAAATAAATCATCAAAATAAATTTTGATTCTATTTTTTTCTTTCAAATAAATCATCAAAATAAATTTTGGATTCTATTTTTCTCTTTCAAATAAATTAAAACATAATTAAATAAATCATCAAAATAAATAAGTCTAACACATATAAAATTCTACATAACTCAATTTCAATTATAATAACCATTTTTATATGAATTCTACTAGTGAAATACTTAATTTAATATAGTTGATATTTAATTTAATTTATTTTAAGTGTATTCAGTCTAATTGTTTTTTTATATAGTTGATATTTTAATTTAATTGTTATGATATTTGGGAAAAAATTATCTTGATATACAAATAAATAAATAAATAAATAAGACATAATGTGTTTAATTATGTGCATCGCACTGATCAAATTAATTTTATTTTATATTTTAAAATTTTTATCTATCTTATTGATGTCTTCATATTAAGTTATATTTAATTTTTCTTATTTAACATGAAATTATTTATTACAAAATATTTATATTTAATTTAAATTTTATATACCTATATACAATATGAATGAATAATTCAAAAAGAATATTAAAGAAAAAATCAATACTCTACATAATTAATTAATTTATTTTCTTCTTAATCCAATCACAACATATTTATATTCAATATTTTAATAAATTTTGTGTAGTTTTAATTCCACATATTTTTATTTTCCAAATAAATATAAAAATAAAATTAATATTAAATAATTAGAATAACTTTTTGTCTTAATTTTCTTTCTAATATAACTATTTTTAATATCAAAATGAGTGGTTATTTTATCTAAATCATTATATGATAATTACACTTTTTATAGCACAATAAATTAAAATTATCAAAATAAATAAATAATTTAACTAAATTTATTATATATAAGTATTCAAGTAACACTTTTATAGAACAATAAGGCTAAGATTATTAAAATAAATAATTTAAATTTAAATTAAACTTAACATTATTATTTTGTAACACACATCATAATATAATATACCATGAGTTATAACCAAGTAATAATTTGTATATTATAAAATTTTCTGTTGTTTTATTTATTTTTTTTGAAAAAATATTTTGATACAAGTGGATTTCATAATTTTTGGTAATTTTGATAAACACAAATGAGAATTTGACTTCAGATTAAGAATACATTATTTTATTTTATTTTATAATTTCGAAGGAAATTGTTTTTATGAGACTTTTACATAAAATCACATACAATGACAAAAATTTTCATTAACCATTAACAAATTTATTTATAATATTTGACTTTTAATTATTAATTTTTTTTATACATAAAATATTAAGACTTAAAATCAAGTTTTTCTATTTTAAAAATAAATTCCGATACATCACTAGAATCACCTAATATGTAAGTATAATCACCCAATTTGTATTCTAATCAACTGTTTTTTTTTTTTTTTTTTTGGATATAGAAAGAAAATACTATGAGGTAGTGGGGTTAAGTTTTAAGATAACCGATTGTCAACTTAATTTAACTTAATCCATAGAAAGAATTCACTATCAAAACACTAACAGAGCTCAATTATACGATATAGACAAACAAAATACAAAACAAAATCTCCACAAAGAATCACTAGAATTATCCGGTATTTTACCATCCCGATGGTATTCTAATAAACTTGATACTGTAATTTTTTTTTTCAATGTTTTCCATCACCATCCCGCCTTACCCGATTAAAGGCCCGGAACCGTGTCGGGGCAGGGACAAAAAAGCCCGGGTATATTTTATTGCAATCCTCAAATTAAGGTAACGCCCCTACGCCTAGGCGTTACATTCTGCAAAAAATTTAAAACCCTAAAGCTGTCACTCTCTCTCTCTCTTCTCTCGTGTGTCAAGTAAAGCTCAACCCAAAACAGAATTCACCCTTCCCTCTCCTTAATCGGTGATCTACATTGACAATTTTTCCTGGTAAGTTTTCTCTCCTATCAATCTTACATGTCAATAATTATGTTTCCAATTCGTGATTGTTCAATTATTCTCTCTTCATTCCTCTCTATCTCCCAATTTATCATCAAATTGTTGTAAAAAAAAAAAAACAAAAAAAAAAACTGATTTCTATCGTTGGTTTTAGACATCAACAACAACAAAGAGCACAGCACAGCACAGCACTATGAGTGGTACTCCTAATAAGCGGTTGCATGACGAGGTCGGTGGAGGTACCGGTGGCGGTCATAATTCGAAATACCCACATGACGATTCTACCTCTGGGTACCCTAATATTGGCCCTAAGATCGCTCCACCGTCGTCCTCCGCCGGAGCGACTGAGTACCACCACCATACGCAACCTTTTGATCACATGGGTCCCCCGAAGATCCCCCGGAACGAGCCTACTGATAGGAGGTCCCCATTGCTTCCGATGTATCATCATCGAGTGTCTTCTTCTTCCAATGATTCGCATTCTGATCATCCAATTGCTTCAGAAAACAGGTCGGAGTCTAGAGATTCAAAGGACAATACTAGGGATCTAAAGGGTGAGAATCGTGACCTTAGGGACTTGTATCAGAGTGGGAAAGATAGCAGAGGGGATGATAATAAAGAAGGAAAATATGATAGGGATAGAGATAGGGATAGGGATGCTTATCATCCGGATTATAAAGTCGAGAACTTGAAGTCAGAAAAGGAAGGATATGGGTCGGGAAATAGTCACTTGAATTGGAAAGAATCGAAAGAACATCACAAAGGAAAGAGGTATCCTGATACCTTGGTTGGGAATGTTGATCCATGGCATGGTTCGCGCCCGAATTTGCATGGCCCAGTTGAGAAGGAGGTTGTGAAGGAAGGATCAGCCACTGAAGAGAGGGATTATATTGAGGCGCATGAGGCTGTCGGGGAGAATAAAGTTGATTTGAAGGGTGACGATAGATTCAAAGACAAGGATAGGAAAAGGAAAGATTTGAAGCACAGGGATTGGGGAGATAGGGATAAAGACAGAAATGAACGGCGGAACAACTCGCAACTAGGAAGTAGTGGTGGTGAGGGCAAAGAGACTGCTAGGGAAGAAAGAGAAACTGAGAGGTGGGAGCGGGAGAGGAAGGATGTTTCCAAAGATAAGGAAAAACCCAAAGAGAGGGAAAAGGACCATGTTAAGAGAGAATCATGGAATGGAGCTGAGAAAGATGGTTTGCACAACGAGAAGGAGCCAATGGACATATCTGGCAGAGCAGAGCAGGAAAGTGTAGCATTAGAGCACAAGAAACAAAAGGATCACGATGGTTGGAAAAACGTTGATAGGGAAGCTAGAGAGAGGAGAAAAGAAAGAGATGCTGATGTTGAAGGAGACAGACCTGAAAAGCGCAATAAGTGCTATGACAAAGAATCAGATGATGGGTGTGCAGACATCGAAGGGGGCACAGAAAAGGAAAGGGAAGTTTTCAATTATGGAGTTCAGCAGCGGAAGCGGATGCTTCGGCCAAGAGGCAGCCCTCAAATAGCAAACCGTGAGGCCCGTTTTAGGTCTCGTCCACAGGATAATGAAGGGTATGTCTTTCGATATTTCTTCGTCATTTGTTTAATTTTATGCACAGCTAGGTTAACAATCAAGTTATCAGCATTTCATTATTTTTCCTTGAATTTATGCTCTACAGCCTGCATTATTTCCATTTACATGCATCAATCAATGTTATTGTAGAAAAATATGTTGTCTTATTAGAATGCATAAGGTATTCGTAAAAAACCACGAAAAGGAAATCAAAATACTGTTTGTTGCAACTCTTTACAAACAAAGTTTTGTTTTGCTATGCCAAAGCTGACGCCAAAAAAAAGCATAGCTTTTGAATTGGGTGAGACTTAATCTACTATTTTAGGTATTGTATTGGAATAATTTATGCCTCTGTTAGATCCGGTGCATTTATAATGAGTTCTAGTCACCTTCTTAACTTTGCAAAATTTGTGATAAATTTTGAACATTTATTGTAAGCATGTGTCCCTATTTGAATCTGTTACTGACTTAGAATACTTTTTTGGCCATTACAAGCACCTTCTTTTTGTTGGTTGTTATTTATTTTAATTTTTTTCAGTGATGGTTTCTAGTGTTTGGAAATCCTTAAGAGTTTAGACCACTTCGTAGGGAGACAATGAATGACCAATGATGTATTGTAGCTTTGTGTGGGCATTGGTATTAAGTGAAACTCTAGGTGAAGTTGCCATCGAGACATCCTATCTGCCTAGAGCCATTGGTGTGGAGTTGACTTGCTGAAATCATAGTTCTCATAGCAACAGGAATTGGTCTTGGGTGGGATATCATTATTGTTATTACCTTTATTATTTCTCTTGCTTTTGTGCACCTCAGAGATTTTCTTCCGTCTATTTGTAATGCATGTTAAGAATGCAATAAAACATCGATTTTGTGGATTAGATTTATTCTTGAATTCAATTTCAATGGTTTCAATTATTGATTTGGAAAATTTTAAGAATTTTGGATTTCATTATAGAATTGAAACTCAAAACAACTGATGTTTTATTTCTCTTTGATGTAATGTTAGATATTTAGGTCTTCAATTGTCAAAATGTATTATTGGAAGAGAGAGTAGTTAGTAATTTGTTTTAGAGAAAACTTTTATGACCACGCCATATATGTGGAGAAAGTAATGAAGCTTCTAAGGATTTCACATGAATGGAACACTTTAATTGTTGACTTATGTAACAATTAGTGCTATATATGATTTACATACATGAGAAGAACATAATAAGCAGCTGGAAATAAAGGGTCCAAGAGAGAAGTCATAACTTTTACAAATATATTAGGTTATAAATGTTGAATCACATTTTGTAGAGAGATTTTACAGGCTATTAACATAATTTGGGTGACACCCCCCCCCCCCTCCAAAAAAAAGGCCCCAATTTGTGGATAGATAACAAAATTTGGCTTAATTTACTGATTTGCTCCTCAAATGCGCATGTGACTCCTCATTTTATTCTTTTATTTTAATTTTCATGTAACGATTTGGCAGTATTTCTTAATAAACATTGAAGAGTCGATGATGTAATAAATTGGAGGCTCAACGACAAATATCAAATGTGGATTGGAATCACACTTGGATCAAGGCCCGAAATTTGAGAAAGTCAAGTTTTACGGCTGATTTTGCAATTTCCAGAATTGAAGGCATAAAATATGCAGTTATTGAGCTCAAAACCTAGTCCTAAAATGCAGAGGACCACGAAGACAAGAAAAATCAAATCTGAACTTTTTTTATTGGGAAAAGCCTCCTTAATAGTGTTGTGGAATCATGATATGTATCGTGCATCATCACACCAATTTTAAGTATCAAGTTTCGTAAGATGCATTAATGAAAGTGAATATAAATTGAAAAAAATTAGACTTAATGAAAGTGAATATAAATTGAAAAAAATTAGACATCCTAATAAAAATACAAATATGTTGTAAGAATTAAAAATTAAACTATGTGCAGAACTAATATGTCTTGCTCTTGTTGCAGCCAAGTCATTGATAACTAAGGCATAATAGAGTTGTTTTGTCATGTGCTGCAGGATGAGGATCAACAAGTTTGAGGCATAATATACGAATTGAGCACAATTTTGTATTGGATGATTCATATTATTGATCGATACATTAAGTTTTTTTTTTTTTTATCTAAATGCTCATGATATGATACATGTCGCATATCGTTTGATTTGGACAACACTTAGGCTTCATTTGGGAACATGCTTTTTTAGTAACTTTTTGGTTTTTTTGGCTAAAATATGATATAAAAAAAACTAGTATGTTTGGGATGACTTTTTGACTTTTTACGAAAAGATATGCAAAAAGTAGAGAGAAAAGGGAATCTTTGACTTTTTTGTATAAGTTGTTGGCTTTTTGGCATTTTTAGTAACTTTTTGGCTTTTTGGCTAAAAAAGCCACTTGCCAAACGAGGCCTTAGTAGATGTATTGTCTCCCTATATATAGATTAGCCAATTATTTTATGGTAAAATACTTACGACTAGGGAAAGGTACAATAAATGATACAACACGTGGCTTATGTATAGTGATTCAGTAACAAGCCTATGACACTTAAATTTATGAATGCATGAATTAGGAGCAAATTGGTAGACAAATTTACTTTTAACAATTTGTGAATACATCTAAATCATTAATTCAAGGTGATCTCAATTAGAGAATGATCATACGACACGTGACTTTGGTATCATGCATCGAAACACCGAAGTCACCCAAGACCTTCAATGGCTAAGACGCGCTTGCACACACCATATCCCCTTCAACTTATTCAAAGCGTAAGGCAACAAAGCACAAATGGGGGAGCATAATGTGATTCACCATGAGGAGATTTCTTCCACTACTGCCTTATCTCCCTATGTGCCAATTTTTTTGTTTGCTTTGATTGTACTTTTAATATTTAAACTTCATATGTACTCTAATATTTCTTTAAAACAGTTAGCATACACATTGAAAATACTCTATTTTTTTGATAAGTAATATAGAACTATATTAGATAGACGCCAAGAGGGTGTTACCCTTGTACATCAAAGAAGCACAAGAAAAACGATACAAAAATGGTAAAAAACTATAACCTCTCCCAAAATATATCTCTCCAATAAAATTTACCAACAAACTTCTTGTCCTCTTTCTCTTTTTATTTTTAATAAAATTTTGTTGTTGCTCTTTCAAAAAAAAAAAAAAAAAAAAAATTTACCAACAAAAATTGAGGAATCACAAAGATCCCCTTTCAATTGAACAAAAATGAATAGATCTCAACTAATTAAGCTTAAGCCTATGAACAATCTTATGTACATCGTCAAAAATTCGCCTATTTTGCTTTCTCCAAACACTCTACAATAAGCACAAGAGAGTCATCCTCTAGGTCTTTTTTCACCCTTTTTGCATGGCACCATAATCACGATAATTTAAAAGTTGAAGACCGAAAGCTGGCATTGCTTAGTTAACTTCAAACAAAGACGGTAGTAAGATTCCATATATCTCTAGGACTACTCATCAACTCAATTTTCAATGGTTTGAAAGGAAACCAAATTTAAATGCCTATAAATAAATGTTATCATCAATGCACTCATTCTGCTATAAATGTAGAAATTAGTAATATTTGCTCCAATTTTTTCATTCCTCTCATTTCCTTGCAAAGAATAATACCTTCTTTTTGGGAGTATTTTTAACAAGGTAATGTACCAAATTGTCTTAACATGCTAAAAGATCAAGCCAATTTGATCTTTTTTAGCACATGAATCAATTTGTACATTGAGAGCAATATTGATGCTCAATTCTGACAATGATGGCCTTACATTTCTTCCTAGATGAGAAGTGTCATGTAATGTTCTAAAATCTTTGTTATATATTGTGATAAAAAACAAGTAGAAAACATGCAATAAATTTTTTTCTGCCTCACAATTTTACATGCAATACATTAATTGGGTTTTTAATGTCAATGTAATTTTGGTATTCAACTAAACAATACACAATCAAGTAAGATGCTTGTACATCCCTTTAGCAAAAGCTAGAGTTGCCTGCCAATTTTAATGGTTATTAGTTTAGATATATTATTTTCCTAAATTTTGTTAATTTGTTCTCTAGCTAATGTGGCAAAATAAAATGATTTATTTTTCGTGACCATATATTCTTTTATTTTAGCTGGTATATATACATAACTCAAATTCATATTATACTTAAAATGTTGCATTTCGTTAGAAGGACATACTTGTCCTTTCATCTTTACTATCTTTATCTGGTAAGGGGATTCTGTTTAAATGATTATGTTACATATGTAATGAGGGCATTTTTGTATATCAAATGCCAACATTATCATCTTCCATGTTTATTAACATTTAATGTAAAGAATTTCCTTATTATTGTCAACTAAAATAAGGGGTGTCAGTGATATTTCTACAATAGGAGGGGGTGTTCTTGTGTTTGTTAGAACCCTGAGGCAGTGTCAGGTTAATTTATCTATTTTAAAAGAGAAAATCGTTACTTTTATTAAATGGCTTCAAATATAAAATTGAAAAGGCTCAATATTTGCATATTTTGAGATTCAAGTAACATAAGTTGTTATTTAATTTTAAAATAAAAATATTTTGGGTGTGGAGTAGGAGGGAGCCCTTGTGGCAAATTTATGCTTTGATATTGTGCGGTGAAGAATTGGAAATTTATGGTTTGAGTTAGTCCACGATTATAAATTGTGGTTCCCATTGCTAATGTGGTTTTGGTCTATGTCACATGTACTCTTCAAAATAAAGCAAATACTTGTGTTGGATACCCGACACTCGAACGAGGGTATGATATATGTATAGCATATTTTTCATCGAACATTTCTTATATAATTGTATTTAACACTACTATTATATGTATGTATTATTGTATAATTGCTATAAATGTCTTTTTGACACTACAAGTTACATATAGACATACTTGATTAAAAATATAAAAATTTGATATTTTTTTGCTGAGTCTGTGTATCCTTAAATTTATGATTTGATGAGTCCGAACTCTAGATATGACCCGCACCCAGCACTTGTACCCAAGTCCATGTAACATAGGTTTTGGTGACACAAACATGGATCTTACATGATGGACGTGTGGCCGTGATTTTTTTATTTTATTTTATTTCTGTTCCCAAACAGCTGTGATATGCGTGTTTCAAATATTATCTTATTATTTGTAAGGGGTGTTCTTCTCTTCACTCATTCTTCTCCTTGATGCCTACAAAGTCCGAGACAATGGTTGATTACTTTCTTCTTTGGAAATTTCCATGGAATGTTATTCATTACAAAATTAGATATGAAGTTTTGATTTGCAAATGTGTCTTATTACTTCTCAGATCATATCAAATTTTTATATGGAAGATTCGATCCTTTATTGATCAAATCTATTGGATTGTATTTATCAAAAAAATAAAATAAATAAATAAATAAAAATCTATTGGATTGTCAAATTGATGTGCTTTAAGGGATCAAATTATATTGACCTTGATATGGTCCAAGCCCACTCCCTTGAGATACACCTAGACCAAGCTAAGTTTGATATGAAATCCCCAAAGTAGGCCGAAGTCCCCATCTTGTTAGTTGAAAAAAAAAAAAAGGAAAAAAAAAAAAAGTAAAGGAAAAGAAGCTTGCCAACTAGCCCTATATATATATAAAGCCCTTCTTCGCTACATACCTTGCTAGTTTCCTCTTTCGCCCTAGAACTCAGCCAATAAAGGGTTCATAGCGAGATCTGCCATGCCGAGCTCCTATCTTGTTCTGCTGACGTCAAGTGATGAAGAAGAGGAATATCAATATCGGTGCAATCACATAGAGGGAGATTGTTACATAATTGAGTCAATTGAGTCAACTGAGTCAAACGGGCATCTTGATAGGTTTGATGCTTTGTATTCTTTTTTTTCTCTCTTCCTCTTGTTCATATAGTTCTTGTGTATGAATGATTTAGGGCTTGAGTACCCATAACGAAGCTGTGATGGCTGTTACAAAGTCGTAATTGAACCCTAAAATAGTTGTTTAGACTACATAAGAATGTCATAAATGAGTTTCATTTGAAACATTAAATTTCATTAAATCTATTGTGGTCTGTGATGGGTTTGGCATCTATTGATATCATTTTATTAAAACCCTAATTTAGTTTGAGAAGCATGCTAAATAATTTGCTATATTGGGTTAAATTTCATTAATTCTATTGTGGTCTGTGACGGGTTTGGCCTCTATTGATATCATTTATTAAAACCCTAATTTAGTTTGAGAAGCATGCTAAATAATTTGCTATTTTGGTTTTCAATCCTTGGAAATGTTTGCTCATCCATCATGGAGCTGACCCAAGGACTAGGCAAGTGAGGCGATGGCTTTAGGCCTCACCTTCTGAAAAGGACCCTAAATTTGTTTATCTTTTTTTTTTTTATATAATTTGTGTAGCTTTCATCCACTCACAAGGCCACTTTGAAAAAGTCTGCCCCCCTTATGTATGTAATGTAAAAATTGTGTAGTTATTTGATTGAATTGTTAATGGACATTAAGATAAAATATAAAAAGGCCCATCTCTTATAAATGATTTAAATTGTTGATTTTGTTAGTGCATCTTTAGGGCCACTGGTTAAGAAGTTAACAAATTTATACATTTTGCATAAAAATATATACAATAACCAATGTACAATTCTTATAAATTTTCTTAACAATACCCTTAAACTATTTGCCTCATTTCATAAAAAATGAGGTTGCAATGTGGAGTGTCATCAAGTATGCAAGACTGCGCTTCAGTTTCCCTTGTAAACCCAATTTCATCTCCTTTCCAATATACCACCCAGAGCAATATGTTTATACTAATTTGAAGTCAAATCTATGACCACTTGCTTCCGAACTTTTTATGAGATTCAATTTGATTATCAATTGTTGCTTTAACTCAATATTATAGAATAATTTCATGAAATTTTTGTTCGGGTAAGTTAATTTGATGAAATTGAGCTAAGATTTTTGTCAATTATCTTTAATGAAATTAAGCCCAAATTTGTGGATTTTGCTGAAATGTTTTTGATAGGTCTTTTGTGAATTTGTATGGAAATTAAATTATGTGAGTGATTTATGTGATTAAGTTGAGCTGATTTTTTTATTTATTTTTTATATTTGTTTGCTGAAATGTAGTTATTGTTGACTAATTACTATATGATTGCAATTGAATTTGGATTAAATTAAGATAAAGCAAAGTCTGCTTACATATCTAATCCATTCATAGTCCTCACTTGAAGTGGTTGCCTTAGGCCTCAAATTGTCTTGAGCTGACCCAGACTCATCACTTTTTGACTAGTTTCTTATTCTCTCTTGCTGCTTACCATTAGTATATGATGGTGGCAGTTATGATATTATAGTAACCTGTGGAAATTCTCATCTCAAATAAGAAATAAGAATAGAGCAAGGTTCAAGTGCAAGGTGTATTGTTTACCATTGCATAAGTATTGCTGGGTCAAGAATGGTGGTCACACACTTTTTTCCAATTGGTATATTGATGCTACAACGCAGATGTTTTGAAAAGTAGGTTAGTAATCACTTGAAAATGGTTGTTTTTGAAAGATCTTTTAGAAGTCAATTTCAATCTCAAATAAAATGAAGTTTGTTTTGCTTTTTATTTATTAATTATTTATGATTCATGAGCAATTGATTTTGTAGAAGAATGTTTCACTAGAGCCTAAAGGATAATTTATCAGGCAGTGTCATATTTAACAAAAACTGCATTACTAATGAGTTATTTCAGTATAAACTTGTTCATGTCCAGGTTGAAATATTGGATTTCATATTTCTCCAATTGTGGAATTCTTTTATTCTTAGGTGCCTGGTGGTTAAAACACATTCTCATGATCTCTTTTTCTGTTTTCTTTGCTTTGCAGATCTCAAGGTAAGCTGCTGTTAAAACTTATTAAGCAGGAGTTTTATGCTTGCCATAAACAGGAGACTGTCCCCTTGTGTAAATATACTTTTTTATTAGGGCGTGGCTATCGCCACAACAAGGATAACTTTTTGCAAAGCAATCAGTGCTTTGATCAGTTGTACAGTATCATTGATTAAAGAACCTCGTGCTTCGGCAGTGCGTTCCTTGCTTTGGCAATAGCTGCTGCTCTTTTATTATTGTTTCTCAAGGGAAGTTACTTCTGTTCATATAACTTCATGTAACTACATTTGATTATATGTTGTATGTCTTCCTGTTGTTTGCTTCATTTTGTTTTTGCTTTTTGTTTTTTGTTTTTTGTTTTTTGGTCTTTTTTTTTTTTTTTTTTTTTTTTTTTTTTTGACTTAGTACTTTCATTGGTAGAGACAATTTGGAACTCATGCCCTTTGGTTAATCTTTAGTCCCGCCAAAATTGGGTGGCCATATTGTACAAAGGCGTAATGCTTTCTAATAGCATATGAAACCAAATTATGATTATAAATAATCACCGTATGCTTTTCAACCATATGATTTTATTTTTTCTGGCTTTTGGAAAATTTCCATTCTAAAAAATTGCTCATATCTAGTGAATTAGACCATTGACTTATGAAGCAAAGTGATACTCTCTCCTACGTGATGCATGATTTGGGAAAACCAATCCCAAATGCTCTCTCTCTGGTTATGAATCTTCCTTTTAGTCTCTTTCTTCCTTTTATTCTTGGCTGATCTTCTCTCTTTCAAATATGATTCTCTGCATTTCCTCTTCTGTATTATGTTACATCTTCGCACCCATTCTACTGTTCCATCATTCAGTTTCTTTTCATCTTCATTGCTATCTCCTTATCATATTGTTTACATCGTTTAATTCCTTCTCCTACTCTATTGTGTAATTGTTGGTTTGATCTCTTTTTCTTTCGTCATTTGTTCTAGAATTTGGCCACACAATGGGTTTATATAAGAGTAGAAACAGGGATATTAAGATTGTACAAAAGCATTTCATTCTCCAGATTGATGAGGTTTCAAGGGGAGAACACTCTATAATTATTGAAATGAACTGAGGTCATGGCTACTCTTTAACCTTGAATGTGGGAGGAGCTTTTTGAGCAAGTTAGGTGCTGAAGGAAGCAGTTAATTTTTTAAATGTAGGTTCTTTTGAAAATATAGATCAAGTAGTTCAATGGTTTGGCCAATTGGTCTAGCGTTGTGTAAAATTTTGGCTAAGGTGTTGTCTATGATATTAAGTTTGGTTTTTAGGATACCATCTTTCCTTGTTCAGGTGCCTTTGTCGAGGGGCGTCAATTTTGGATGTTGCTTTGGTATCCAATGAGGAGTAGAGGAGTAAGGAAGGGATCTCTTTAAGGTTGAATTTGAGAAAGCTTATGATCAGGTGGAATGGGGTTTCTTGGACTTTGTCATGCAAAAGAAAGATTTGGTGAGAGATGGAGGAAATGGATCTAGAAATGCTTGCCCACCTGTAATTTCTTGGCTATCGTTTACAGTAAAGCGAGGAATACTTTTAGGGCCACTGGGGGTCTCTTAGGCAGGGCGAGCCTTTTTCCCCCTTTTGTTTACTTTAGTCACTGATGGCCTGGGGAGGTTGGTTGACAGGGCTAATGAGGTGGATTTAATGGATTGATTTCTGATTGTCATGGATAGGGTTTTCGTTTCTCCTTTACAATTTGCAAATGATACCATATTTTTCTCTTTTGGTTAGGAGGTTAAAGTGGTTAATTTTCTCTTATTTAAGAGCTTTTGAAATAATATAAAGCTTAAGGTGAATATGAGCAAAAGTTCCATAGTTGGAATTAATGTTCCATAAGATAGACTAATAAGGTAAGGGTGGTTGGTGATTAGGATGCTGCCTTGAGTCTTTGCCTTTCAAGTCTTCAGGGCTTCCATTGGGGGTTAGTACTAGGTATGAGAATTTTTGGGCCCTAGTGATTGAAAAAATTGGTAAGAGGTTGGAGGGATGAAAAAGAGCAATGATTTGTAAGGGTGGGAGATTTACACTAGTTCAATCTATTTTGTCTTAATGTTTCGGTTTACTATCTATCTTTTTTTAGTGTTCTGGTAGGAGTGGCATATAAGATTGAAATTTGATAAGAGATTTTTTGTGGGATGATAGTTGTGAAGGGAAGAATGATCACTTGATTAGTTGGGAGGTGGTCTGTCTTTCAAGGGTAAGGGTTGTTTCACTTTGGGGAACATTGGGGCTAAGATTATTGCGTTTCTTGGAAAATGGTTATGGAGATTTCCATTGGAGCGTGATTCTTTATGGCATGCTATTATTAAAAGTAAATATAGGATTCAGGCAATGGATGGGACTCTTGAGAGGTTAATTGGGGGAATTCTTGATCACTTTTGGATATGTATTTCTTAAGGTATTTCCTTTTTTTTCTTAACATATTTGCATAATTGTGGGTGGTTGGGAGAATGTTCGTTTTTGAGAAAATGTTTGGAGGGATGAGGATTCTTTGAGCATTAGTTCCATCGTTGATTATCTCATTTTTATAATGTTCTATTGGTTTCACGGTTTCTTATTTACCTCCGCTCTTAAAAATTCAATTTTGTTTGCAATCTAGATGATCGTGTGGCAATCAAATTTGCTTTGTTGTTATCCATCCTTGATGGAGTTTCTTTGAAACATGAAGCCATTGATAAAAGGGTGGGGTCTATTAACTCTTCTGCAGTTCTCTTGCAAATTCCTTTTTGATGCCATTATTGATGATCTTATCATGCCACTGTTTGATCTTTACATGATAAATTGGAGTGTAAATGTGCTACAAAGTTAAAAACTTATTGCTTAGTCAATGGCTCATAAGAAACTCAATACTAATGACATGGTTCAGAGAAAGAGGCCTAAGTACTATTTACTTGCACAATGGTGTGTTATGAGTAAGGTGGTTGAGGAGAGCGTTGATCACCCGTTTTTGCACTGCTTCATGGCTATGGGATTATGGTGAGTTTTTTTTTCTCCAGTTGGTGGAGATTGATTGGGTGGTTCCATTTTCTCGTGTTCAATTGCTTATGATAGATTTCATGGACTTCGGTCATAATAAGAAGTCCAAAACACTTTGGAGTTGCATAGTATGTGTGGTGTTGAGGGTGATTTGGTTGGAGAGGAATGCAACAGTATTTGAAGTTCAGTCTTTTGATTTTGGGAGCTTTTGAGATAAGATATGTAACTTGACTTTGTTTTGGGCCTTAGTATCTTTTTGCTTGAAAGGAATTCCTTTGTCTTTGATTTTTAGAGATTGGAGAGCAGTATGTGACATGTAATTTTTGTTTTTATGTTTTCTTTTCCTTCTGTTTTGGTGGCCTTTTTGTCCCTCTCTGACCCTCTGTTGTTGTACCTCTTCATTTCTATCTTCTAATAGAACTTTTGTTTGTTGAAGGTCAAAAAGAAGAAATAAAATAAGAACTTTATGGGTTCTTCAAACATAGATATTAGGCTTGCTTTTTGGAATATGACGTGACAATGAAGAAATTCCATTCTATGTAGAAGTTTTAATATTTTATCCTTGCGTGGGAAAAAGTAGGTCTTGTTGCTACTTGATTTTCCTTAATTTCTTTCTTTTTAATTTTTTAATGCACAATTTCTGTCGTCTTTCATTCTTTGATAAAGAAATACATGTTAGCTTGTGGCTTAACTTAGAGTAGCGTCTGAAATAGGATTTATGTAGTTGAGCCCAAATGTTGGGAAATTGCTTTGTTGAGTTGAGTTGTGTGAGCTCATACTTTGGTGCTTACGATGAGAATACTAAACTTGGGGGTCACAAAGTTTAGGTGTTATATGACCTTTTTTTTAAGGAAATCTTTGCAACACTATTAAACTATTTGATCCTTGCATGGAAAAAAAAATAGGACTTCTTGATAATTTTCCATCTCCACCGCTTTCCTTCTTGAATTGTATAAGCAACACATGATTTTTGAAGTCTCGAATGAGCTCACATTTTGGTTCTTGTGATGAAAAAACTGAAGGTTGCTTGTCACAGGGTTTTGGTATTGTATGACTTCTTTTCAATGATGTACATGAGTTTCTCCGCATGTCTTTTTCTTTCAATAGCTGGCCAGACTGCAGGATCATCGGTCTACTCTACCTCAATTCATCTTATTTGAACTTTGTACTGAAGTATGAGCTTTTGGTGTTTCTGTTGCAGGCAAGTCTGAATTGTCCACTGTTGTTTATAGAGTTGGAGAATGCATGCAAGAGCTGATGAAATCGTGGAAGGAATATGAGTCATCTCAAGCTGATAAAAGTGCTGACAACACTCAAAATGGTCCTACTCTAGAAATCCGTATTCCGGCTGAGCATGTTACTGCTACAAATCGGCAGGTAATATCAAAATATATAATTTTTTTTCCCTCAAGTTTCTACAGAAAAAATGAGGTCTTTGTTTGGTGGCTTTGCATGGTCATCTATTTTAGAGAACTTGAGGCAAATTCTGTATCTAAAGCTACACCAATTACCTAGACAAAGTAAAGAAGTTAGTGTACTAGTAGGTCTATGTTCTATGATCTGATATTTGATCGAGTGTGGGATGCTGTTTCCGTGCTATGTGTTTGAGTTGCCTTAATTTCTCTCTTAATAGCTCTGACCAGGCATTGCTCTGCTGTACTTCTATGTTTCTTGTTCTGATACTATTCTATTCTTGGATCTCACTTGAATTTCGTAGAAAGTAGGAATTCCTTTTGGTAACCTCATCTTCCTCTCTCTCCTCTAGTGGGGTTCGGTGTTTGTATTCAATACCTAGTCATTCATATCAGCTGAACCGTTCAAGTTCGATATAGTTGCTTTTGTGGATTGGTCAAAAAAGAAAGTAGTAGTAGAAAGAGAACAAGAATTAGGGAATGAGAAGAGTCGAGGCAGAATGAGGGTTGCCACTTGGTTGCTCTCTTTCTAGTTTTATTTATGTAACACATTTGTTGTTGAAAGTTCAGAAGTGCCTCTACTAATGAGCCATGATTATCAAAAACTTGCTCACATGCTGGTGAAAAGAGACAGTATAGGCCTGGCTTGTATGAAATGTTAAATGAAATCTTTTCTTGGCATCACTTTGGTGAACTATAGGCAGTTATCTTTTGACTTTGCCAAGGGTGTACGCAATAAGCATGAACTCACTTAACTCTCACTAACTTTGTTCTAATTTTTTTCTTTATTATTTAATAATAATTCACACCTTTTTTTCATCGGCTACAGTAATTTTATCAATAACAGAAAAGAAAAATATATAAAACAAGATGGAGGACAAGCAGTCCACCAGACGTACAAAAAGACAGAAAATTACATATTGCACACCACCCTTTAATCCTGACTAATCAAAGACAATGGAATCCCCTTAAATGGAAAAGAAGTTGAAACCTAAAAGGAATATGTAAGACAAATCTTATCTCGAATCTCCTCTAAAACTTCATATTTATCTTAAAAACACTTGCATTTCTTTCCAACAAAATCTCCCAAAATAAACAAAAATGACACACTACCGGAAAATTCAAGCTTTTGTATTGATGGCAAATCTGCTGTAATCAATCAAAAGCATCTGTATACGTGAGGGAGGAGCCACCCAATCCACATCCACTATATATAAGAGTTTGTGCCACAATTAACAGGCCATCGGACAATGCAAGAGAAGATAGCTAATACATTCATCATCTCTTTCATATAAATTACACCACTGTGGAAGCAAAAAGTATTTGGCTCTCCCCTTTTTAAGCAGATCATTAGTATTAATCTTATTATGAGCCACTGACCATTAATAATGATTCTCACTCACAAAAAAAGGTGCCTGAACTCAGCTTTTCCTTGATAAAACATCGATCCAGTTCAATATACTTTAGTCGTGTTGCACCGAGTTATGAGCACTTAAAGCAGCCACAGTGAAGAATTCTCAGATCCTTCTATTAAATCCATCTCATCAACTATGTCTTGCAAATGTAGAATAGCTTTATGTGGATTTCCTTTCATCAACAAAACCTATCCAATCAACATTTAAGTGTGACTCAACTCTCTGATGATCAAGCCTTAAATCCTGGAGACCTCTGTACAGAGAAGATTTCAATTGTAATAAAAATGGCCCAAAATGGATTAGTGTCATGATTAGGTTATATGCATGAACTGACTTCATAAAGTGACTGCATGGCCTCTGTCAGCTTTCCTTGGTTGTCTTCTCACATAGGTCTTCATAATGAACATAATAAAGAGAAAGTGACTCATGAATCCCATCTCTTCTTATAACTTAAAAAGGTACACTTGCCCAGTATGAATATGGTTGTGATAATTCAGTTATTCCATGATATTTAAGTTGCATGGAACTTGACTTTCTGGTCCTAAATTGTACTGATTCCTATATATGCTGGCACTAAATAAGAGATACTTTTAGGGTCTTGCACCAAGAAGTGAGAGCACTAAGGTGTGATGTTACTCCTGTTGTACTTTTCTCTGGTTGATGTAGACAGAGCTTGTGTTCATGCATAATCTTTTATCAAGTTCTATATTTCCAAAATAAGAAAAATTCGAAAAGAAACAGTAATGTACTTTCCAAGTTGCAGTACAAGTTTTTCCTCTATGTGAAAAATTGGTAATTGAAGAGCGTAGGCTTTCCTAATTGAATCTCTCTTTTTATTCCAAGAGTTTCTCTTGCCTTAAACTAAATTGAGGACATATGGGTTTTAATAAAGCCTACTGGAGTAAACCAATCCACGTAACCAATCCCAAGTAATTGTGATCAAGGCTTCTTAAGTTGAGTTAGGTTGAATAAAAGTTCTCTTTCTATCTGAGTTTTATATTTTTTAAAAGAAATAGGGAAGGGGTCGATGTGCTCTTATTCCCTGACATTGCAAATTGCTCATTATATACACATTACCTGCTGTTTGAGTTCTGTAAGTGCTTCATGTGCAGGTTAGAGGTGGACAGCTATGGGGTACTGATGTATACACAGATGACTCCGATCTCGTTGCCGGTATGTGTTGTTATTTATGGTTAAGAGTCTGTAGTTCATCGTTAGTCCATGTATTATAGAACTTGGTGGTGTGACATAACTATCATGTCTTGCTGTTTGTCAGTTCTTATGCACACTGGTTACTGTCGCCCAACTGCTGCTGCTCCTCCACCTGCTATCCAGGAATTACGTGCAACTGTCAGAGTGCTACCTCCACAAGATTGTAAGTTTATATGAAAATCTTACTTACATCCATGTTCTATGAGAATTTTAACTATTATGTCTACTTCATATCATATATATGATGCAGTAAGGGCATGTATTTGGTGGAAGGTAAGTGCTTTCTGTTTAGATTTTGAAAGTGGAAAATGAGGTTTACAAGGAACATATCTGCTAAACTGGTCTCAAACTTTTTCTTTGGTACCCTGACTCATACTCCTTCAGTGTGCACTTGGTTCTTTCAACTCTTCAGATGTTAAATCTCAGTGAAGTACAAACTTCATGATACTTTAATTTGTGGCGTGGGGAATATGGTTCATAATTTCTGGATAAAAAAGCTGCTGTAATCCCCTATGTTACACGGACTCTTTGGATTTTCGGAGGTACCCGTGTCGGCACGACATTGGTGCGGGTGCGGGATACGGCCGGGATACGGTTCTTCACAGACAGATATGGCAAAAGAAATGAAAGAGGAGAGAGCAAGAGAGAACCTTGTTGTTGTTCGTTGTTCGATCTGGTCCCCGACTTTGATTCCTCTAGTCGTTGGCTTCGACTTCAACTTCGACTTCGACATCAATCCTCTTCGCTCGGTGCTCGATCTCCTTCTCTGTCTTCGCTCTCTCGATTTGTCTTCTCTCTCATCTCTCGATCTCCCTCTTCTTCTTCTACTCTCTCTCTCTCCTCTTCTGTTGACTGTCTTCTTTTCTCTTTGTTCTCTGTCCTCTTTCTCTTCTTATATAGTATATAATATAAATTACATTAATATAATAATATATAATATTATTCATATTATAAAAATTATTGTATAATATAACATTGTATAATATTATTCATATTATATAATATTATTGTATAATATAATATATCATAAATAATATAATTTTTATACCTAAAATAAAAATAATTTATTTTATCATATATAATATTATTTATTTTATGCTTAAAATAATTTTTACTTGTTATTTATATTTTATCTGTTATTCCTTAACTTTTTTTTAACTCTCATATAATAAATATATTTAAAAATAACTATTTAACGTATCCCCATACCTGTATCCAAATTTGGATCCATATCCACGTATCCTCAATTTCACCCGCACCCATGTCTGTGTAACGTAGGTAATCCCTGTATAGTGGAGTCGGACCTTTCTTGTGATTTTGGACTAAAGTGCAAAACTAAGTTACTAGCTAAATCCACTAAAGAGTCAACACACATGCACTATTTTGCTGCCGTGTGAATGTGATTGAATGAGTTTGGGGGATGAAAATTACTATAGTGCTCTTTACTTTGTTTTTTTTTTCTCTTTCCTTTTTCTTCTATAAATCGTAAACTTCTTTATCATCTTCTCCTCCTCATTGCCCCACCATTTCCACCACCTCTCCATAACCACCGCCACTCCTTTTGGCATCATGGTGACATCGCCACCATTCACTTCCTTTTCTCACTCTTTTGTTTTAATTTTTTTTAATTCTTTTTTTCTATTTTCACTTGCTACTTTTCCTCTCTACAAAAACTTCCCAAACCACCACACTGCCACCACCATTTCCAGTCCATTGCCACACTTTATTTTTTCACTTTAATTTGAAACCCATTAGAGCCACTTATATTTATCACTTTTCTCACTTTTCTCTCCATCAAAACTTCCCTAACTGCCATGCTACCACCACCATTTAAAACCTAGCACTACTCTCTCTCTAGCCAAAGAGGAAAAATCACTCTCACATGGGTGTTTAAAAAAGTGTGTAGAAAATTAGGTATCCCTAGCATTGTTGCTAGCCAAAATCCCTTTATCTCCACTCTCTCATATGTGGATTGTGTGAGCGAGAGATTCTTAAAAATAAAGAACAATGTGACCAAGCAGCTGGAGAAGAAACTTGTCCCTGAGAAGTAGAAAATGCCACCGGAGAAGGAGAAGCTTGCTGCTGGCAGAAGAGCAAGAAGATTTTGGCTGGAGGAAGAAAAGAAGCTTGCTGCTAGCAATAGGAAAAGTGATATGGGGCTAATTCATCGCCACTTTGTAGAAACTTGTCCCTCAATGACCTAATGCATTGTTGTGTCGAAGTGAATTGTGGCTGTTTTGTGCCCTAGAAGTTGAAGCCATTGTCTAGCTCTGAGTAAAAAAGTGGACCACTCATCTGTGCATTGGATTTTACATTTCGTCTTATTTATCTATGGTTATTTTGTCTTACTGAACATTCTTTGTTCACGTGCAATTCTGTCATTTTCTCTAGGCTACATTTCTACACTGAGAAATAACGTCAGGTCTCGTGCTTGGGGTGCTGCCATTGGTTGCAGTTATCGTGTTGAACGGTGTTGCATTGTGAAGGTGATGAGCATTTCTTGTTATTCCTTTTCTCTGAATTATACTCTTTGTTTTCTTCTTCTTTTTTTTTTTCATTAGTTGAATTTTTACATTTGTAACTTTTCCTTTATATTCTGAGATGGTTGTGTCGATGTAGTGATTGCATACAATCAGTTTGCCAACAGTTCTTGAATGACTTAAATTTGTTTTGATCCATTGGGAGGCCTTGGACTGTCAATTCATTGAATTCATTTCTTCTAGTTGACCATTTTTTAATACTTGGTTATTAATTGATGGTTCTGCTCTTTTGTCCATTGTCATATTTCTACCAGAAAGGAGGTGGGACAATTGATCTTGAACCTTGTCTAACTCATACATCAACCGTGGAGCCAACTCTTGCTCCCGTGGCAGTGGAGCGCACAATGACTACAAGGGCTGCAGCTTCGGTACTGGCCAACTGATTTGAATTTTTTATTGCACATGCATATGTACTTGTGAATTACATTGGCTTTTTACTTCCTCTGTTTTGGGCTGATTTGTTAACTTTTTTAGTTCCATTTCAATCTTGCATCTTGTAAGAAATTTCTTATAAAAATAAATCACCAATAAATGATTTACATTAAACAAGTCTCAAAGACATATGGTGATACAGGAAAACCTAAAAAATAGGACATATTTCAAGTGCCATATCGGTGATACAATGGCACTTTCTAGCCAATTTTTTTTTTTTTTAAAAAAAAAAAATTTTAGAGTGAGGGGAAAACGATATATGATATCAGCTGAAAAAGGGTAATGATTTTTCTCTTTGATCCTATGTTTAGATTTAAAAATAAATAAATAAATAATAATAAATTGAAGGATGTCGTTGTTTCACTAAGATTTCGAATACCAGTCCCTGGTTAAGTTAGTACTGTCTAAAGATCTTCTGAGAAGAGATATCACTTATCTGATATGTTTGAAATTCTATTGTCAAGGATGCTAATTTTATTGTTTGGTTTTATTCCTTTCTTTGGTCTTCGCGTTTCACTAATTGCTAATGTGAAGAAATGATCATAGATTATTTTGTTTACATGGACATTACATCTAATTTCTAGTTTTGCTTTCGTAAACTGGTAGAATGCTCATAATTTGTGATGATCTGGTTCTTTCATTAGTGTATAATGTTGTTCAATAAACAATGTTCATCTTACTTGTTCGCTTTTGTTCTTCAGAACGCACTACGGCAACAGAGATTTGTCCGAGAAGTCACAATACAGTACAACCTGTGCAATGAACCATGGTATATTCCGAATAATTTTTTCCCTTCCCTAATTGTTTTCTGGGTACTTCTAATTTTTACTAGGCTTGGATACCATTCTTTTGAGTTTTCAAATATGTTGAAAAGCTGGAGCATTATTCACTACTTGAGAATATATCTGGCTCTTAAACAGTATATATATATAAGTTCATGGAACCATCATGTATTAGAAACTGGAGTAGCCACCCATTTTGTATGTAGATTTTTCTATATATGGCCTGAGGTGCCCTTGGAATAAAATGCCATAAAAAAAAATGCAAGATATGAAGATCATTATGCAAAATTACACTAAGCTAGGAGTAACCTTGTTGAGAATATTGTAAATCAAGTTATATTTTCCCATAGCATGGCCAGTATATGAATTGAATTAAAAATTCCATGGTTGATTCAAATCCAATCCATCTAGACAGATTCTAAGGTGCTTTGATAGGGTATTCATTCACTGATAGCCTACTGTCTATTTTGGTTAACTCGGCCTATTTTTTTCTACTACAAAATGGAAGAGTACATTATGGTTTTAAAAATAAGTCGTAACGATTACATATTGCAGTTATGTAACCGTATGGGTAGTTACTGCCACCCGTTACAGATGCTATAGTGGTGTGATTGAAAATCCCATCTGTAACAGATGTTGTTACCATTATGTAATGGCTGTTATGTTACGCCGTCAGTAGATTATGCATGTAAGACTATTTTTTCTTGTATTTTTTTTTTTTTTCAATTGTTAATATCACTCAAAAACCACATAGAGCTGTTACGAAATTCTTAGATCTGTATTCTTTCTGTGTTCAATCTTCAAGTTCTTCAAAATTAGAACTGTAACCATATTAGTTCTCCTGTTTTTTTTTTTTTTTTTCATCATTTTTTTATAATTTTTTTTTTACTTGACTCATTGATAATTAACTTTGATCTATTTGGTTTTAGGTTAGATTTATTGAATAAAACTTAGATGTCATGTTATATACTTTTATATATATATATACTTTTATATTATTGCTTTGGCATGTTGCACGATGAATTTTTGTTATGACCCTAGGAATATTAACATTAAACATGCTTCATGACATATTTATATATATATATATATATTATAACAAGGATAAGTTATCCACAAGTACAATCAATAAAACAAAGAAAATTAAATACATCAAACAAAAGGAAAAATCTCCTTAATGGCTAAAAATTAGTACATATAAATCCTTTTAAACCCTACTAAATTGATTATGTAGGATTGTTAGATTCTAGACTTTTTTAGTTCATACTTAGGTTTGGTATTTTATCAATTGAACTCGTAATACACATTGCCCAGTTCACACTGAATTGGACCTATTTACAGCCCTAGTTTTCATTAGTGAATCAGAAAAATGAATTTAGTTGTGGTTTCATTATATTTGAAGGGTTTCTTAAGAGGTTGCATGTGCATTACTCGTTAATAGACTAGTTCTCTTTCAGCATTACACTTATCTGAGTACCTCATTGTTGTTTTGACTATGTGCATGAGCTAGTCTCCTGCTTTTGGCAAGGAATGCTGCCACTGATATTGATATTTTCAATTAGATGTATTTTAAATCAGAAATGCCTTGTAGCTCGAAAAGGAGGGGGCTCGAATGGCCCGAATGGGTGTTCATAAGACGACCCGCTGGACAACCACCCGGACGACACCTTGTCGATGGCGGCTGTTAGCCTTATTGCCGGACGACCGGCAAGATGAGTTTCGAGCCATTTGGGCCAAGCTCAAATTCGAGCTACACAGCAGTGCTCATTTTAAATTTGAGCATTACTCTTGGCTTTGATCAACTTATGGGCACATGTATTTTGTATTGATCACATCCATGTGAAAATAACAATGTCAACTTAGATCTCTCTCTCTCTCTCTCTCTCTCTCTCTCTCTCTCCCCCCCCTGTAACCATCTCTTCAATTTATGTACTTGTATATTTTTCCAGGATCAAGTACAGTATAAGCATTGTTGCAGACAAGGGCTTGAAGAAACCACTGTACACTTCTGCACGCTTGAAAAAGGGGGAAGTTTTGTATTTGGAAACCCATTCACGCAGGTATTAACTAGGCTTAGAGGAGTGCTTGCTTAGAGTTTTACAGCATTTCATTTATATACAGTAGTTTGAAAAATTGAATGCACAAGAAGAATCTCATGTCATATTGTAATCTATTCATGGAACATGCACACCTCTCAATTGCTAAATGATAGAAGTTCATGAAGATGCTAGTAGTTTTTCTTTTGGTTTAAGTCTTGAGGAGCTGAGACTATCTTCACTGAATTCTAAACCACTGCCCAAATAATACTCCCTCCCTAAAAGATCGAGCTTGTTTGGTTTGTTTTTGGAAGAGTTGTTTTTGAAAAAAATTTTGGGGAGAGAGTTTAGAAATTTTTTTGGTTTGTTTGGTTGTATATTTTGGGAGAGTTGTTTTTTTGGGAGTTTGGGATGATTTGATATTTTGGGAGAATTTGAGTAGATGTGTGTGAGAGAGAAAAAGTGATTGAGAAGGAGAGATGAGAGAGAAAAAGTGATTGATTGATGTGTAAGAGAGAGAGAGTGATTTTGGAAATTTTTTGAGAAAAACTCAAACTAAACAATTTTTTAGAAATTTTTTTCTAAAACTCATCTCCCAAATGCAAACCAAACATAGCCGTTATACTTCAAATTTTTGACTGTCCCAAATGTGTTGCAATGGAAAAATCAAAACAATTATTCTGTTATTTGTCTATATTACTCCTTGCAATAAAATTCACTACAAATGCCATAATCACAGCAATTATTTCTATACTTTGTTTAGGGAAAAATTGGAAAAGTAATGCCAAGAAAATGGGGTCACTTGCAGTTTTTACTGCTTAAAAGTAATGCCAGCAATTATTTTTGACTGTCCCAAATGTGTTGCAATGGAAAAATCAAACCAATGTTTTCTCAACTATGATTCCCATTTTGGGATGGAGTAACTCATAACTACAACGAAAGTTGTCATGAGAAATATTACTTCAGTAACCATGAATAAAATAGTGCAATTCGCTACTATATTTTGATTATTCATTGAATATTGATTGGTTGTCATGCTATATTTTGATAAACTCTAATATTCCTAACTTCTTGTGTTGATGAAATGTTGTATATATCAAGAGATACATTGAAAAATATAGTCTTGTAATTGTATGCATGCAAAACCATTGATGCATAGATACTGCTTGGTTTCAGGGCCTTTTGGCTGTAAAAATGTTGTAAATGAGTTGATATTATTATGTTTGGAGAAAGGACATCTTTTTATGCATTAAGAAACTAAAACTACAAATTAGAGAAATAAGATAACATATGCGATCAGTGGAGGGTGAATTTGGCAGTGGTGGTGGTTGGGTGGACCGATTGGAACTCGGAGAGAGATGAGAAAGGGCAGAGGGAGGCAGAAGATGCAGAGGGTAATGAATAATTTCATATTTTTTTTAGGGTTTATAGTATTTTTCCTTTTTCCGTTGGCTCCTTTAACCGAAAATGTTAATAGTGGAGGTTTGTGTAATTTCTAGAACGTGAAGGAGTAATTTGTATCAAGCACAAATCTTAGGAAGGGTGGTCAGTGTAATTTAGAATTTACCCTTACTTTTTATATTGAAGGTTAAAGTTTGAGCTGCAAAGATTAAAATAGTATATTCAATGTTTGTTCTTGTGCCTCTGAGTTTTTGTGTTAATCTTCAGGTATGAGCTCTGCTTCATTGGAGAGAAGATGGTCAAGGCTGCAACATCATCTCAGACACATGATATGGAGACGGAAAAATCTCATACTCACAACTTGCACTCTACAAATGGTGAAAGAACTGGTGCAATAGATGGTGATAGTGTTTTGATTGATGTTTTCCGGTGGTCTCGTTGTAAGAAGCCCCTTCCCCAAAAAGTCATGCGGTCAATTGGAATCCCGTTGCCCCTGGAACATTTGGAGGTGAATTATTTCTATCCTTTTATCCTGGTGCCTATCAGGATGCTTTCTTCTTAAAGAAATGATGTAGTGTTTGGTTCACTTGAATGATTTGAATAGAATAGAACGGTCATTCTTTAGCCTTCTTATGGAATGACTATTCCCTCACAATGGTGAATAATGATTCCATTTGTATTACATTTTCCATCATTTTTTGTAGTAAACCAAATGTGGGAATGAACATTATGATGAAATAATTATTTTATTTCACTTCATTCCAGTGAACCAAACAGGGCATGAGTGATGGGCAGCTTTGAAAAATGAAAGGGGTACTCAACTAGTGAAGTTCTTAAAATCTTTGCTTACCTAGCTTAAATATGTAGAAAAACCATCTTCCAGTGCTGGTCACTATGAGAAATAATTGACCCAATATTTAAGATTTATGAAATGTTTTTTTTTCTTCTTGACCTCTTAAAAGACGATATGTTTTGTAATCATGGTCATAGAATTGCACCTTTTGCAATCAATCGCAGCTTGCAATCTCCATATCTTTTGAGAGTCGGGTGTTGTGCAATCTCCATCTCTTCAGATTGCTAATGAAATCAACTATTATCCCCAACTTTAATGTAGATAGTTTTTGGCTTTTTGTAAACTGCCTCAAGCCATGGTTCCTATTCTAACTACAGCGTTAACTTCAAATCTAATGCTCCTTTTGGTACACTGGATATTAGCAAGGAAAGGTAGGGTGATGAAAAGTATCTCTAGGAAATGGAAATTGTTTTTCACTCGTTCTATTTGGTTAAATTAAATAGAAAAGAAAGGGATTTTACATGATATTACAATTTTAGCCTCACATAACAGAGATTACTTGGTAAAAGATCTTTGAGTGACGAGGTTCTTTCTGCCAAATGGGAAAATTAATCGAACAATCCACGTTGTCACTGTTTCATAGGAGAATTGACTAGAATAATTTGTTTTTGTTTCAAAAGACTGTTCAATTTACTGATTTTCCTTTTTATGAATTCGATCTTGATCTTTTTTATTTGAACAGGTGTTGGAAGAGAATCTTGATTGGGAGGATATCAAGTGGTCACAAACTGGTGTTTTCATAGCTGGAAAGGAGTATCCTCTTGCTCGGGTGCATTTCTTATCACCATAACTAGCTGAAGCTCTTCTCCAGTAAATTTCCAGTACCCAGTATATGTAAAAATAATTGTACTCAGAATTTATATATGGTGAGGGTTGTTTTTTGCTAAATAATGCTGAATATTAAATTATATAAGAGGCAGACTTGTGTAATTTAGTAGGTGTTTAAAATCTTAACAAATATGTGTATGGATTTTGTGAAATAGATATATAATGGTATTTGAACCGTTTGATGTACACCAGCTTCAACTTGATTGGCTTTATTTTATCTTATGCTTCCCTAACCATTTGTTGAGAGTTGAAGCCAACAATATTTTTGCTTATACAAATAACCGAACTTGGTTTATTCCTTGTTACGATTGGTTGAGTTTTGAGAATTTATTTTGAAAATTTTTCAATAACTAGCTTGATTATTTTTTTTCATATGGTTTTTTGGATCTAATTCTTTCATAAACAAAGGGGTAGCCTTGGTACCAATTGAAGTTAAGCAGACTGCTTTCAGAATCCCATGCATTGATCAATGATGGATATAGTATGGAGTAATCATAGTTGATTCTCTTGTTTAAAGATAATTAATTAGACATTAATGAAAGCAAATAATATATTGCCAAGTAACCTGATGGTATAAAAAATAAAAAAATCTCACAAGCATTTAGTTGACATTTGTCATTATAAAATTTTATGTTTTAGACTTGAAGACACTTGAATGGGATTGTCCATAATAGATGCATCAATAACAAGAGCCTAAGAATGGTTGAAGTGAGAAGATAATGCCTTGGATGGAGATAACTAAAATTTGAACCTCCATTTCCTTCACACCAATTTATCAGACTCCCTAATTAAATTATACAAAAACAATTTAAATTTATGTTTCAAAAGAAAAGCCTAAACAATTTGATAACCTAACATTCTCTAAGGTTGATAGCAAAATGAATATTGACATACATATCATGGTTCATGGTTCAGAACATTGCATACTTCCAGAATAGGATTGTTGTATAGAGCCAAGTCATCAGAAATATAAAAGAAACTGTGGCATAGATAGTTTTCTTAGGGTTTAATTTGCTGCAACAGTAATTGAAACAATGGAACAAAAACAGTTATGACCTAAATGATATACCATTACAGCTTAAAAGCACAGAAGATAAAAATAGAGACCAATATCTATCTATTCACAACGTAGAAATATATTACGCAAATATTCATGTGGCAAATCTAAATTTGCAGGCTACTAAGAATTATCTCATTTTCCCTTCATACCAAATGCAACCTTATAACAAGTGGAATGACAGAAATGACTAATTCAAAAGATAAGCAAATAAAACAAAAAAAATACTACTTTGTAATGAAGTTCTTATTTTTAAAAGGTTGCGTTCCAAACACAGATCCTAGTGCTTTCATTGGCTCACATGCTAAAAACAGTTTCCATGACATGATGGCCTTGTTTGGTTTGACTTGGGAAATAAGTTTTCAAAAAATATTTTGGAAAGAGAGTTTAGAGATTTTTGTAATTTGTTTGGTTGTATATTTTGAAAATTATTTTAGAGTTTTGGATGATTTGATATTTTATTGTAATTGAATAGACGTATATGAGAGAAAAAGTGATTGAAAAAGAGAGAGTAGAGAGAAAAAGTAATTGATTGATGTGTAGAAGAAAGAGTGATTTTAAAAAAAATTTGAGAAAAATTACAAGCCAAACAAAATTTTCAAAAAAAATTTTCACAATCTTTTTCCCAAAGTCAAACCAAACAACGCCGATATGTTTTTGTGTGCATTTGTGCATGCAAAAACTCTCGAGAAGTCGGATCATTAAAAAAGGGTTGATTACATAAACAACATAAAAAGAAACAGTAAAAAGATATGCACAAAAACCGAGAGGAGGGGGGGGGGGGGGGGGGTTGGACCAAACAGCAATGGTTGGATTTTTTTCAAAAAAATAGTTTCCCCTTAAAGAGTAAACACATTCAGCATCCAAAAGGTGCGTTACCCGGTGGTGTAAGTAAAACAGCAACCCTACGAGAAACATTGTCTTTGTTAACTAACAATCACCACTGGTCCCATTTATTTAAAAAGTCATTCCACATTGATGCTGCAATAGAGTCTCGCAATGAAGATGCAGTCTGTTCTTGAATTGGGGAAGCCATCATATCCGGTGGATCATCAAAATCGGGTAACTCTTCAACTGTATCGCCTTCAGCATCAGCAAACAACCAGTCATTTCTTTCCTCCCGCCGGATGTGGTTATGTAGAACACAAGCAGCTATAACAATATCCCTTTGAATATGGAAAGCATATTGAGGGGCAACTTTGAGAATAGGAAATCGTGTTTTCAACACTTTGAAGGACTTCTGGATGGCATTTCTTAAAGATGAGTGTCGGTGATTAAATAGCTCTTTTGCATTTCTTGGTAACAGATTAGCACCCCTATATTCATGAAGATGGTACCGAACGCCTTGAAATGGAGCGATAAATCCTTCCATATTCAAGTAACCTGAGTCAACAAGATAGTACTTCCCTGAAATATAAAGATTATTTAGCAAATAATCTATGTAAAATCCATGTTTATGGTATGCAAATATTACAAAAGCAAATAAATCAGTAGCTTGTATTTTTAGTGGTGGTATTAGATAACACAACCTTCGGGAATTTGAGGAAAATTCTGATCAG